>MQUG01003421.1:0-92818 GCA_007213375.1 Steinernema feltiae
TCGAAGCGTGTGTCTTCTGGCGCGACACGCCTGATTGGCCAAATCATCGCCGCCACTGCCGCAGCCCGAAGAGTGAGGAAGCGAGTGCCCGCTAGCGCACTGTGTGAGTGTCGCCTCCGCCGGGACGACGCCGACGACGGCGCGTCGCTGAAGTGCCCAGCACCACCAAGGCGAAGAGAGGAGACCGCCAGCACTGGAGAGGAGAGGGGCGCGATTTTCGGCTGCTGCTGCCAGGGCGCCAATTTCACTTTGGAGTTTAAACGTCCGTGAAAAGAAAGTGGTGCTGGTGGTGCTTGTGTGGTTGTGGCGAAAGACAACAGCGCGGCAGCAGCTGGAACTGCGAGCTGCAGCACTATATTGATTGTGGTGCGCGCCAGTCGCGTGTGTGACTATGCAAACATCTTCTCAATCGACGACACGGTCCTCACACACACACACACTGTAGACTGCCGTCAAAGTGCTTCTGCAACATTTCGCCTGTTTTTCTCCGCTCCTCTAATCAGCTACTAGTTCCACTAATGACCCTACTTTGCTCCCGCTCTAATCGCTATTTTTGCCACCTACACATAATCAGCCGTGTTGTGAGACTAGGATTCGCGGTCTAGACATGAGCTAAAATGCGCAAATATCACATTTTGAGGCATTAGCGCGTGGGTTGTTCTGCTTGTTTTTTTTTTTATGGCAGTCCATCTGCGCGCAAATATCTACGCAATCTCCATGTCATGATATTTAAGGCGTTCCGTGTCGTGAATGTTTCTGTCCATTAGAGCGGCGTCTAAGGGTCTCATAACGCGAGCACAAGAGCCAATATCGCGAAATTAGCTTAAAAACATCTGGATGGTGCTAAAAGCGCCTGAACTTTAGTCTCCGCGGTTGTGTTAAAGGCGCGTAAAAACGTTAATTTGGAAAATGGATTTTTTGACCACCGCCACCTAGTATACTGTATTCTGACTTCCTCTAATGAGTCGCATTATCTTCGTTGCTGCGCTATCATTGCGCGCTAAATTAGAGCTCGTTTTTGGGGGGTATTGGAAGCATCGTTATGGCTGCGCTCATTGATCTTCGTCTTAAGAGCCGGCCGGGAAGAGGAGTAGTAGAAACGCGCAAAAAGCCATTATGGGGATTAGAACCCACCTCGCTTTGTGCGTGCGATAAATCTCTCATCAGCGTGTGCCGTGCGTTCTCTATTCGCCTATTTGCATAATTCATTTTCAGATCTCTTTTCTTCGCGGGGTTCCCTCATCAGTGCGGAAGAGCAGAAGAGCAGCGCTTCACGTGTGCAGCAGCAGCAGAAGAGTGCGAACTGTTTAGAGGAGCAGCAGCAGCAGCAGCCGCGTTTAAACGGGTTTCGCCGCCGCCGCCGCCATCAACAGCAGAAAGAGCGAGAGATTACGGTAGATTCCTGTTGTGCACACCGCTGTTACCGCCACTGCCACGCCGTCACAAGCGCGCGGGCAGTAGGAGTGAAGAGCAGTCAAAATTCTTTGCGTCAAAATGGGTTGCACGATGAGCCAAGAGGAGCGCGCGGCGCTCGAGCGCTCACGTATGATCGAAAAGAATCTGAAAGAGGATGGACTACAGGCGGCCAAGGACATCAAACTCCTTCTGTTGGGTAATTTTGTTGTTGTTTGCGTTGCGCGATTACACGGTCGTCTGCGTTCAGGAGCCGGTGAATCGGGAAAGTCGACCATTGTCAAACAGATGAAGTAAGAGTTTGCTTTGTTGATTTGCATGAATTGTTGCACTTCAAGGGCTGCGCTGCCCTGTCTAGCCCGTTGCTTTCCGTCTAGCCTCTCCTAATGTGCACTTCGGTAAAATCTGAATTTCATTTCAGAATTATCCACGAGTCCGGGTTCACCGCCGAAGACTACAAGCAGTACAAGCCGGTCGTCTACAGTAACACCGTTCAGTCGCTGGTGGCGATCCTGCGCGCAATGACAAATCTCGGTGTGACATTCGGAGTCAGCGAGCGAGAAGTGAGTTGTTGTTTATGTGTGGCCACCGCCCTCTCCTTCGCCTCGATCCTCCAAAGGCCCATTAAGAATGAGGGTGGCGCGCGGAAAAGAGGAAAAAGAAGCGAAAAACTAATTGCGTTTACATACATACATAGCAGAGCAGTTCAGGGCGGTAGCGTTGGCGTCGCGGCGAGCAGGAGCGAAGGGGAGAAGCGGAGGAAACGTTGACTACCGATTGTTTTGTTTTTACGCGCTGCGTTGAACTCGAATGAAGCGAGGGGAAAAGCGTTTGTTATAGTGAACATTTGAGAGTTCTGAAAACGCTCAAAATAGGGACTAAAAACTAGAAATTCGAAGCAAAACGATTGAACTTCCAAAATCGTCTAAATCTTAAAGCTACGTAAACGTTATAAGTGCATTACTAAAGCCTCTATCAATTTCCCGTTTCAGTTTGACGCCAAACTGGTCATGGACGTCGTTGCGCGGATGGAAGACACGGAACCCTTCAGCGAAGACCTCCTAATGGCGATGAAGCGATGTGGGCCGATGCTGGTGTTCAGGACTGCTTCGCACGGTCAAACGAGTACCAACTCAACGATTCAGCTAAATAGTAATCGCTGCTTAATTAATCTAGCGCTGACCCTAACATTCGATTTTACTCGAGTTCGCAGGATATCCTGTTCGGTGGGCTGATAAGTCCCTTGTCCTAATCGGTCCAAGTCGTCCAAGAAACTGAAAATCGAATGTTAGGGTCAGCGCTAGATTAATTAAGCAGCGATTACTATTTAGCTGAATCGTTGAGTTGGTACTCGTTTGACCGTGCGAAGCAGTCCTGAACACCAGCATCGGCCCACAATCGCTTCATCGCCATTAGGAGGTCTTCGCTGAAGGGTTCCGTGTCTTCCATCCGCGCAACGACGTCCATGACCAGTTTGGCGTCAAACTGAAACGGGAAATGATAGAGGCTTTAGTAATGCACTTATAACGTTTACGTAGCTTTAAGATTAGACGATTTGAAGTTCAATCGTTTTGCTTCGAATTTCTAGTTTTTAGTCCCTATTTTGAGCGTTTTCAGAACTCTCAAATGTTCACTATGACAAACGCTTTTCCCTCGCTTCATTCGAGTTCAACGCAGCGCGTAAAAACAAAAACAATCGGTAGTCAACGTTTCCTCCGCTTCTCCCCTTCGCTCCTGCTCGCCGCGACGCCAACGCTACCGCCCTGAACTGCTCTGCTATGTATGTATGTAAACGCAATTAGTTTTCGCTTCTTTTTCCTCTTTTCCCGCGCGCACCCTCATTCTTAATGGGCCTTTGGAGGATCGAGGCGAAGGAGAGGGCGGTGGCCACACATAAACAACAACTCACTTCTCGCTCGCTGACTCCGAATGTCACACCGAGATTTGTCATTGCGCGCAGGATCGCCACCAGCGACTGAACGGTGTTACTGTAGACGACCGGCTTGTACTGCTTGTAGTCTTCGGCGGTGAACCCGGACTCGTGGATAATTCTGAAATGAAATTCAGATTTTACCGGAAGTGCACATTAGGAGAGGCTAGACGGAAAGCAACGGGCTAGACAGGGCAGCGCAGCCCTTGAAGTGCAACAATTCATGCCAAATCAACAAAGCAAACTCTTACTTCATCTGTTTGACAATGGTCGACTTTCCCGATTCACCGGCTCCTGAAACGCAGACGACCGTGTAATCGCAGCAACGCAAAACAACAACAAAATTACCCAACAGAAGGAGTTTGATGTCCTTGGCCGCCTGTAGTCCATCCTCTTTCAGATTCTTTTCGATCATACGTGAGCGCTCGAGCGCCGCGCGCTCCTCTTGGCTCATCGTGCAACCCATTTTGACGCAAAGAATTTTGACTGCTCTTCACTCCTACTGCCCGCGCGCTTGTGACGGCGTGGCAGTGGCGGTAACAGCGGTGTGCACAACAGGAATCTACCGTAATCTCTCGCTCTTTCTGCTGTTGATGGCGGCGGCGGCGGCGAAACCCGTTTAAACGCGGCTGCTGCTGCTGCTGCTCCTCTAAACAGTTCGCACTCTTCTGCTGCTGCTGCACACGTGAAGCGCTGCTCTTCTGCTCTTCCGCACTGATGAGGGAACCCCGCGAAGAAAAGAGATCTGAAAATGAATTATGCAAATAGGCGAATAGAGAACGCACGGCACACGCTGATGAGAGATTTATCGCACGCACAAAGCGAGGTGGGTTCTAATCCCCATAATGGCTTTTTGCGCGTTTCTACTACTCCTCTTCCCGGCCGGCTCTTAAGACGAAGATCAATGAGCGCAGCCATAACGATGCTTCCAATACCCCCAAAAACGAGCTCTAATTTAGCGCGCAATGATAGCGCAGCAACGAAGATAATGCGACTCATTAGAGGAAGTCAGAATACAGTATACTAGGTGGCGGTGGTCAAAAAATCCATTTTCCAAATTAACGTTTTTACGCGCCTTTAACACAACCGCGGAGACTAAAGTTCAGGCGCTTTTAGCACCATCCAGATGTTTTTAAGCTAATTTCGCGATATTGGCTCTTGTGCTCGCGTTATGAGACCCTTAGACGCCGCTCTAATGGACAGAAACATTCACGACACGGAACGCCTTAAAATATCATGAACATGGAGATTGCGTAGATATTTGCGCGGCAGATGGACTGCCATAAAACAAAAAACAAGCAGAACAACCACGCGCTAATGCCTCAAATGTGATATTTGCGCATTTTTAGCTCATGTCTAGACCGCGAATCCTAGTCTCACAAACGGTGATTATGTGTAGGTGGCAAAAATAGCGATTAGAGCGGAGCAAAGTAGGGGTCATTAGTGGAACTAGTAGCTGATTAGAGGAGCGGAGAAAAACAGGCGAAATGTTGCAGAAGCACTTTGACGGCAGTCTACAGTGTGTGTGTGTGTGAGGGACCGTGTCGTCGATTGAGAAGATGTTTGCATAGTCACACACGCGACTGGCGCGCACCACAATCAATATAGTGCTGCAGCTCGCAGTTCCAGCTGCTGCCGGCGCTGTTGTCTTTCGCCACAACCACCACAAGCACCACCAGCACCACTTTCTTTTCACGGACGTTTAAACTCCAAAGGTTGAAATTGGCGCCCTGGCAGCAGCAGCCGAAAATCGCGCCCCTCTCCTCTCCAGTGCTGGCGGTCTCCTCTCTTCGCCTTGGTGGTGCTGGGCACTTCAGCGACGCGCCGTCGTCGGCGTCGTCCCGGCGGAGGCGACACTCACACAGTGCGCTAGCGGGCACTCGCTTCCTCACTCTTCGGGCTGGCGGCAGTGGCGGCGATGATTTGGCCAATCAGGCGTGTCGCGCCAAGAAGACACACGCTTCGAGCACATGTGCGCTAGCGCATCAGAAGCGCATCTGGAATGTGCGTTCTGGAGGGGAGACAACAACGCGCATCGATTGAGGAGCGTTGAGGAGAGGAGTAACACATTTAAAGTACTGTGCGCGTTGGAGAACACTTGAGCGGAGAAAATGACATTTTAATAAGCGAAAGAGCAACAAATGAACGCTTACGGTTCAAAGATTTCCTAATCGATATAGACCGATAGTTACTACTGAGGCAAACAAGATATCGTAGCGTGGGAGCGTCGATGTTTGGCGTGAACAGTGCACTAAAAACAGGCATCTACGAAGAGAAGAAAACAACACTTTTTTGGTTTTTTTGCACTTTTGATTAGCACACGGTCGCGCAGAGAGACGCTCCAAAAACGTGGGAATAAATCAGGTGCACTATTGCGCAAATTGGATGAGTTAGCTGTCATTGCAAGCCAAAGTACTGGAACCAAGCGTTAATGTTCGTTTTTGGTCAATTTTATGTTAATTTCTGTGTTAAAGTGCTGATCTTAAAGTGCGAAAAAGTGCCCAAATGCATTACGCACTGGTGAATGCGCCGTAATCAAAAACTTTGGCTACCGATGAGGACACTTGACAAAAGTTCAAAAATTTTCGATTGTCTGATAACTGATTGATGATAGAGGAGGAGGAGGAGGAACTAGAAAGCTTGTTTTGAGAACAGCACTATACAGAGCTTCTCATGCACTCTAAGTGAGGGTTATTTGGTTTAAAACACCACAGACTAGGAAATCACATTCAAACATTTCTCCAAAAAGTGAAAAAAACAATTCAAATTTTGACTTAATTTAGCTCAATCAACGATGGCACAACTCCTTTTCTCACCATTAGTCGCATAATTCCTTGCCCCGTTCCACTAAAGTCACGTTGAGTAAACAGAGCACATGCACTTCCGATGTTCGCGATAAGAGACCTTTCGTTGCTCTCTCTAACGGCTTGTGACAGACAGAAACGCAGTAGCAGCAGCTGATAATGCGTGGGAATTCCGTAGGGAACTGACCCTTTAGAGCAAAGTTTGGGTTGTCAATCTTAATCATCGACGCATTTGCGTCATCCGCTTGGAAATCAAAACATGTGCGTCGATTGTAGCATTTGTAGAGAGCTCAAGCGAGCGACATATGACAATTTAGAACCGATTTGAAGCAAAAACAAGAAAGATGAAAGATATGGGGGCTGTGGTTGAGAGCGGCGACAACGGCGGTTAGTCAGCACTACGAAGCACAAAGACGAGCCAATTTGAAATGCATAACCAGGCGCGCATTCGGTTTTTGGTCTTTCAAACTACAAAAGGTTGCGTTGGCTCTCTGAAAGGCGCTCTAGTTGCTTAGATTTGCATGACGAACGAACTTGTACTCTGACGCGAGCGCTTGTGCGCGCTGCGCTCATTGTTAGCGAGTCGCTTAGGCTAATGAGATTAACTTTGGTCTTGAGCGGAAGAACGAGGATGAAAAGACGTCTCTTGAATTAGTCACGGAGATGGGGAAGGAGCGGTCGCGCGTTTGAGGAATATCCGATTTGTGAGTCACTATATTCTCTACAAACATCCGGTCTGAGTTGGAAAAACAGCACCTTTTCCGCCTGTTTTTCTCTCTTCAATTAGGCGTGTGGCAAACAAACGAGAGGAAGCTCTTGATTGTGGCACTAAAGATCAGTCTCGAAACGCGTGAATTTTGATCTTTGAAAAGGTGACAAATTGCAATGAGCCTGAGGCTAACGCTAATTGTGACGTGAGCGACACGGTGTCCGGTCATAAGACATAAAACAAAAAGACATAATGCAATAAGACATAATGCCAAAAGGCATAATGGACAAAAGACATAATGGTCAAAAGACATAACGGTCAGAAGACATAATGCCAAAAGACATAATGACCAAAAAGGCATAATCACTAACTTGTCCTGGAACTTCTTTCCGGCTTCGTGCTAAGTGCAGGCTTAGGCCTAGGAGCTGCCGCAGGGTTTGCCTAGTGAATTTTGGGCGAGCGCAGCGAGCCCAAAATTCACCAGGCAAACGTAGCACGAAGTTAGTGATTATGCCTTTTTGGTCATTATGTCTTTTGGCATTATGTCTTCTGACCGTTATGTCTTTTGACCATTATGTCTTTTGTCCATTATGCCTTTTGGCATTATGTCTTATTGCATTATGTCTTTTTGTTTATGTCTTATGACAGGGCGTCGAGCGACACATGTTCGTGCTGAATTTAGGGAGATTCAGACGCGTTCTGACTCAAACAACCCTTTCGATACGCTCAAATTCAGTGCAACCAAACTGAACAGGACATAGACATCGTTTCTGAATGTCATCTGAAAGGATAATATGCTCAGTTTACGAGTTTATGCTGCTTGCTTTCAGTTTTCTCGACTCAGATTACCACCCAGAACAACACAGTATCCATCAGATCCCTTTTTTCTTCTTTTCGACAATCCCGGAAATTTTCATATTTTACGACTCATTTGGGCCCAGTTTCGGGCGCCAAACGTCAAAAATCCCACTTCTTCTCTAGCCTCATAAACAAATCCATGAAATATTGCTGGGCCGGAGAAAAACAAACACTCAAAGCACGCGAGTGACCTTCAGCAGGGACCGCACACGGAAAGCTACGCGTTGCAAACACGCGGAAGAGCGCCCACACAAAAAGTTGGCGGCGGCGACGAAGAAGACGAAGGCGCGACGCATACGAAGGCTTCCGTTCAATTCGCATTATCACTCACGTCATCTGATTTGTTGTTGCGCGAGCAATTACGCGTCCTTTCGGACGATGGTGGGGAATGCTGAATGTCAATAGTGCTTCACGGAAGTAGTTCGTGGGCTAATTTGAAGCTGTGCACCCGTGGGATTCGCTAATCTACGAAAGGATTGTAGTCGTCGTGAAGATAGTAGGCCCTTGCAACCGTCTAAGGTGAACGACAGCAACGCATTTCCAAAGAGTTTGTAGCTTTCCGCTCTTCTCCACAATTCATGTATCCCCCCCCCTCAAAAGAGCTATTGTTTTTACTCTGCCCGACCTATTTTATCCCAGCAGCGACCCTCATTACGCACTCAATCGCAATTTCCTGCTTCATAAAAAGGCAGAAAATAACTCTATCGCATTCCCAAAAAGCCAATTTTGAACGCATTAAACGAGGAGGAGATGGCTCTGAACCGAAAGCGCGTGCGCGACGACGGATGACGGCATGCTTTCCAGGCGGGCGTCCTTCCTGCTTGCTGGATATATTAGCTTTTGGAGGGGGCATCGCGAAGCCATCAACGCAGTCAGTCGTATACAATCGAACCAAACTCGATAAGAAAGTGCGAGGCTCGGCGTTGCTGTTAGGCGGTCGGATGTCATTAAGTCTTGTGGTTGGTGGTTGAGGGGGAATAGAGACACGTTGCAGAATCTGGTGGTTTGGAGCGGAAAAAACGAGGAGAATGTGCGAATTTGTCACTTTAAGCACGAGTGGTTGAAAGGTTTATAAACTAGAAAATAGGACGTGGCAAATAGGGAAGTGACGCTCTTGTTAGTTGAAAAAATACCCTCAAATTCAACGTTTAGCACATTGAGCACAAAAAATACAACGCTGTTTACTGTCTTCAGGTGTGAAATCGTAAAGAAGAGTGCAAAGCAATAACGTTAGAGCGTCGGAGCACCTCGATTGGCATCTTGGTTCGAGATGCTCCTCTATCTCTTACCTCCACGCATCCAATCCAAACCGGAAAATCGAAGACAATGAGGGATGCGCGGATAAGCACTCAAAATTGATGGTAGAGCGCGCCGTGCGAAAAGCGATAATCTCAAGAGCGCGTTTTGATTGGAAAGCAAATAAACTCGGCACAAGCGCGATGAATCCGGATTTGCGTGGTAATGAAAGGTTGCGGCGCATGGTCGATTGCGAGGGCCACAACAACAGCAAAGGTGAGTTGTTTCTGGCCTCCGGAGACCAACGAAACGGGCTGAAGCTCATCTCCCGCGGTGTCAACAGCTCTGCAATAGACGCTCAAAGCTTTTCGCTACGTTCTCTCGCGAGTTTCTTTCTTCGCAACATTGCAAATTGCTTTTGCAGTGATTGATGGGCGCGCATTTCGTGTGCTGCAGCGCACATGTGTCCCGGAAACAAGACGGCGTGCGCTGCTGGTTAAGTATACAAATTGTGCTGACGTGACTTCTACGACTTGGCGATGGATTAGTGTTTGTGTGGAGGAGCGAAAAGTTTCTGCAGGCGCAGCAGCGGCACCGGAACGCCGCAAGGTTGTTTTTGGGCGAAAAGGGGGCGGCGGACAGACATGTCTAGACGAGGCGCAAAGTTGGCGTAGATTGAGATTGATGAGATTTGCGGAATTGTGGACTCGAGTGCTTGGAAAAGTGGGTTTTTTAGAGTTGTACTCTACTGGGCGCATAATTGGAATAATGAGGATTGAGGCGATTTAAACGATTTTCACGAAAGACGGACTTATTGGGGTAACTGACGTCAAACATTGGGACACGTGCGTGTAACTCGATCTCAAGGATCACTCCCACGTGCATTGAAAATTCAAAAATTCGATTCGGGAGACATTTTGAATGAATGAAGAGACTAAAAACCGATTTTTGGGTATCTGAACGACCTCAGCTATCCATTGTTGGCTTTGATTGATGTGCTAAAAGCTCCAGTCTGGAGACAACCCACAAGCAAATCGTGAAAAAATCGTTTAAAATCGGGGTTAATAGGCGCTTAATTAATGCCATTATTCCCTAAATAGCAGTTTGTTCTATAAGAGGCTGGTCTCCTTTAATTAACCGTTATGAGCTTCTAAATGACTCCTTCTCAAGGCTACAATTGAAACATTGCGTTAATTGCATGGTTGTGAATTGTGAATCAAAAACCTTTTGGGAGTTTAATTGAGTTTGCAAAAAGCAGAAAGGTGACCGCACGCGATGACAACAACAACACAACGAGCCAACGAACCACACACAGCCACGAGCATATACAACCAACGCTCATGATATGCACAGAGAGCCCTTTAGCCTCGTCGCCACCAGCAGCAGCAGCAGTAGCAGTTCCCGCAGCTGCATCGCGGCCCTCCGGCGAGCGAGGCGCGACTGCGGCCGGAGACAAGTGCCCTCCTCGGCCGGCAACAGCACTGTGGCACAGCGGGCGGTGGCGAATAATCGATGCGCGCGCGATTGCGCTAGCGCGACAACGCGGCGACGTCCCGAGAGACGAGAGCGCCAGCGAGATGGTGTTGCCAAGGGGCAGCTTAGCTCAGCGTCAGTCGCCGGAGAGCTGGCGGCGAGTCTCCGACGCGCGAGCTCAGCTGCGATGCGAGAAAGAGAGGAGGCGAATTGAAGCGGCGATGAATGGGCCACCGCCTGGTGGGCTTCTCAGACAGGCCAGCCAGGCAGTCACAAGGCGGGTGGTGGTTTGTGATGATGGTCGCTGCGGCGGCGGCAGCCATGAAATATGAGTGTGGAGCGCAAAAAAGTGGTCTTCTGAAGGACTTTCTTGGAAGCCTTTTTCGGGTCTAATGAAGTGGACTTCAATGAGGGCGAATTGAACTTTGGACGAGCGGCCGCTTTCTCTAGCTCTAGCTTATTCTGGCTTCCACGAAACAAGACTACAAGCATGTGCAATTCAAAAACCGCGTCAGACTGACGTCATGTATCCTTTGTTCTGGTCATCAGGACGCTTTTGGCGCAAAGAAAACGATCAAAAACAAAACATCTGCGATCTGCGAATGCGATCAACAGCGGCTGCAACAATTCGTTTCCAAATTCTTTTTTTTTCAAAAGATTACGGTAGCTGCGGAGTTTGCACGCCAAACAACAACTGTCTCTAAGTACGTTTCTCATTAATCCGCCTGTCGTAAATGTTTTTCACGTTTTTGTTCCACGCGAATTGACGCTAATCGAACGAAGCCGCGGCAAAACAAAACAACTCGTTGCGATGCGCGTCTGGGCGCCAACATGCAGCGCGTTTAGTATGCGTCCGACTGTCACGTTGTAGTTGCACAATGGCGGGCGTCAGAGGTCTGGGCGTCAGGTAACGGAATGATTGAACTTGTTTTAAAAAAATCAAAGATCAAAATTAAAAAAACCCACACACAATGGAATCTATTCACTATTCACAAGGTCATCGGTCATCGACTTATCTCGTGGAATTGGAGCTTTTCGGCGCGTAATCCCTACTAGCCTATGGAGAGGAGATAGAGTCCCTCAACGTCGCATTTTGTTTTCGTTCTCGCAAAAACCCCCAAAATGAATCGAATTAACCTTCGCATATGCGCAATTGTGACACGAATCGGCCCATTTTGTAAGCAAAACATCAATTAAAATGCATGTCGGTCTGCTCGTTAGGATGGCGCTAATTGGAGGATTTCCTGCCTTCTCGCTCTCTCTCTCTCTCCCTTTCGGCAGCAATCTCAGGATGTTCCAGCGAGTTTTGCCTCATCAACAACACCGACAACACCTGTTGCGCTCATGTCACAGCGGTCACAGCGGTGAGAAAAAGGTCGCGCGAGCGGAGGCCGGAAAGTGAAAGCGTTGGTAATCGGACACTGGGCAAAGAGAGTACACGTTCTGTTCAGCAGCGGCACACAGCGAAAGTTCTTCATACATATCTATATGCAAGTGAAAGCGCCCTTGAATTGCAAACGAGCTGCGCATATCCATTTTACTAATTAGCCCTTTTTTTTGCAACTCAGCGGCCGAGTTCAAAATGCATCGAAATGAATTAATAGTGAAGGTCAATTCGAGTCTGCAGTGGAACAAAAGCTTGAACAGGGCGACACGATGAAAGGCTTGAAAACAGTGCTTTGCTCCAATCAGACATGAAAACTGAGAATTTTTAAGACGTTCTTTGTCCGCATTGTCAAGGAGACGCCACAAAATGGCCATTCTGTAGCTATGGAAAAGAGCAACAAAGTGCACAGCAGCGCTGGCTTCAGCTCGCCCCCTAAGAATAAACTTGCTTTGGCGAATCGCCGCCGCGGTCGCCAACTGCGGAGGTAAACAACGCAAAAAAAAACGACAATTAGCAATTTGAACGAGCGTGCTAGTGGATAGCAGAAACGCCGAGATGAAAACAAGTCGGCGACGATGCGACCGCCAATTGTAAGCAGGCTTGAAGCGATAGTTAACTTGCTTTCCATCGAAATGGCCTGCAATGCGGGTTGTTGCAGGGTTTGGGGCGGGCGATTTGGTGCACAAACAAAGACAAAAAATAGAAGAATCCAACGAACAGAGGCTTATGGTTCCGGCAATCTATCAAGAGGTTTTTGTTTGTTTTGACTTGTGCTTTGGAACGATTTTCCATTAGTTACGTTTTGAGGCGAGCCGATGAAACTGCCCGCAATTTGTCAATAGTTGTTTGCGCCATGTTCTGAACTCGGTGCTACATTCATTGGAGAGAGGAGCTAAAAATAACGGTTTTAATTGCTCGCAACAAAACTGGGCTATTCTGTTTTCGTGGATATCAGGCCAGCCCCAACTGATCCATTGATTCTTAGCGCCGGATTCGAATATACAAAATTAAAGCTACGAAGCTAATCTACGTGATTGTTTTGTTTGCCAGAAAATTAAGAGTCGCCGCACGTCCTCAGCATCAAGAGTAGTAATCTGAGCTTCACAGAGACAGACCACAAAGGCAGTCAGATTAAGTCTAAGGTGGTTAGCCAATAACGAAGTTTGAACGCATTACGACCAGGCACAAAGTTATCCAGGTACCGAATTCTTGGCGCCACGTTGTCCTGCTTTAAAAATATTATATGAAACAAAATTTTAGAAATTTTTTCCCCTTGAATCACTGTTGAATCACTAAGAAGAAGCGTAAAGACGTGGTTTTTTTGAAAATCAAAAAATTTAATCAAGTTTTTGTTTAGAAAAATTGATTTTTTAAACAATTTCAAAAGTTCAAAAATTGCATTTTTAATTGCTGCTTTGCTGTAACGTTACACAACTAGAAAATGAATAGTAAACTAACGGTTATTTGCACGTTGTAGTGGCTCCTCAAAAGCTGCTGCTATGATACACTAGCATCATTTCCAGCGTACAGATGTTTACAAAAATAAGAATTTGAAATATTTTTTGTCGAATCATCATCGTTGAATCACTGAGAAATGCAATGCAAACACAAATACATTGTTTCTCTTCAAAATGCAGATATGTAACAGTGTTGTGCATCATGTGCATATCGATTTTCTAGCCGAAAATCGATTCTCACAATCAATTCACAGAAAAACGTTGTCCCAAAGACCATAAATTATACCGTTTGTGGCACATTCTCTCGTACTATGTCGTCGTCTTTTCAGAGAAAATGCACCACAACACGACATTTAAGCACCACAATACGCGCATCGTTGGAATTGAATCGCAAAGGAGGTAGACTCCTTATAAGATTTAAGCGCGCCTCCCCCGCATAGCGATCTCTCGCAGCACAACAAAGCGCCTAATGTTAAATGGGAAGAACGAAAACTCGGAGTTGAAGAGAGAAACGACGACACGCCGACGTAAACATCTTAAGGGGAGTGCGGAGCGAAGTCGATGATCGCTCGGGCCCGCGAGTTGAGCGGCGTCGCCGCTAATGTGTCGCTGACTGATAAGCTGACAATTGCGACGCGGCGAGAAAGTCAGGAAGTTACGGCGACGTCACTCGCCGATGGAACGCGGACCTGAAAAACCCTTTCAGGAAACTCGATTTTTTTTTTGGGTGTTTGCGGTTGTTGAGTGAGGATCGGAGAGGAGAGAGGAACGCTGCTCGGAAGTTAATAAAATATGACGTTACGCCATAAATCAGATTAATGGCGCTGGGAGAGTGATGATGAATGAGTGGAATTTTGATGTTGGCGACGACGACGCAGCAGCTGGAATTTAGCCGCAGGAACAAAGGGTTAAACTAGAGACAAGTGAATGGTGACAGTTGCTTGTTCGTTCTTGTTGTTTTGTTGAGATTGAGATCAGCACAGGGTCAACAGTTGAGGTGCGGAGAACATTGCGGGATTAGACTTGATGGCTGCGGTTGAGAGATTGCGATCCACGGAATTGGAGCTTCCGCTTGTCAACCAATCGGAGGATTACAATACCGGCTTAGCAGATTAAAATCCGTTTTTAAACGACCGAGACGTGAATTAAGTCAGGCCGAACATCTCAAATTTACTGAAATTAGTCGTAATTTTAGGGTTGCGAAGTAAGCGATGCAGCTTCTACATGATCTTAAGTATGCGGTCTCAAGTGTTATTCGAAGATTTTAGCCTCTATTGGGGTACATTACGCTAGGATGCATCCAAAATTCAACGCAAACACGATCCACCGTATGCTCTCCACCGTGCACCTGTGGCCAGAACATCGTACCTCAATTATTGTATAATTTCGCACGTCCGATCGCCGCTAATTTCTAATTAAATCCTTACCAAGAAACGCGCTCGACCGCCGTCGTTCACTTGCAGGTGAACGTTCTAAATGCAGACTACAGGTGCCAGTTTGTGGCTGCCTTAAAAAGTGACGTAAATAGATTCATTTTGTTGACAAGGCGATGAAATAACAATTCAGATGACTTGCCTAGCGCAATTACAGCGGTAAGCATGAGATTTCTGGCCGCTTGGTCGCCCCCAGAGACTAAATCAGATTTTGAAGAAACCCTTCAGAGTGTTGGCAATTAAACGCAGTGACGCACAAACTCGGATTACTCTTAATCTCTCAAATTCCATTTTCTCCTCTCTTAGAAACCTGTTTACCAATTAAGACTTTCGTGCCGGCGCCGATAGCGGCGGCGGTCAACCAGCGAAATGAAACAAAACGGGCCAAAGTCCAAGAAAGCAAAAATACCACTGAATGAACGGTGTTTACTCCTCGTTTTAGCATTATTTATATCGCATTTCCGAGCCAGTAGCGGTCTCACGGGAACGCAGACTCGTTTCTGCATTCGCAGTCGCACATGCGACGATGAGATTAGCGTGCGATAATGAAAAATAAGAGACCGAAAATGGAATTTGTAACGAGAGAAGCGGCGGCCGTCGAGGGCGACGTTTTTGGACTGCCCGTGTGAGCGCGGAGATAACAGGGAAGTCGAGGGTGATTGTTTTTTGAGGAAAAGAGTCATGTGAGATCATGCTTCAAAAATAAAACAAAAGAGAAATATGAGCTCAATTTCTGACACAAATGGTACGTGGAGACGTGAATGCGACGGAATGGCGCATCGTCGTGATTCTGATTCATGATTTATGTTCAATTTTGGGCGCCAACGCTAGCGCAGCATTGATTAAAACCCGGCGAGACTTTTGAAATCTACGTTTCTCCTCAGCTTTTATTTCAAATTCGCTGCAGTTAGGAGCGAAGATTTAGATCTTGGTTTAGACTGAATTTTTCACTTCAGATCTTGCGGATGATGCCACCGAGGGCTTATTGGCGCTTCCAGCGATTTCTCCGTTTAGGAGATTTCTGGCGACCGGAACATCGATCGATCTTTCACTATAACCGATTTTAGAAGAGCGGGCACGAGATTATCGAGCGCATGGAGTGGACGAGGCTGGCTTAGAAGTCCAGGGATCGTGTTTGAATGATGAAGATTCTCGTTCTCATCACTCTCTTCTCGTGGTCGTCTGTAGCTGACCGATCCGTTCACCCACAGCGTACATGACAACGCTGTGGGTGAACTCGGCGATGTTCGCGAAGGTGCCAGGGCACCATAGGTCTTCTCGCGATTGTGACCGGCGTGACTATGATCATGACAGATTTATTGCAAAATGTCTCAATTCCACACATGGATGGGTCTGGATGTTTCTCAGACCAGCTCGCTTGTTGCATCCATTTTGCTAGGCTAGATTCTGGCGTTCTACAAAGAGACAAAATTCTTTTCCATCGTCAGGTCACGTTTGTCCGATGAACAGAGTTGCTAGCGATGTTGAAAATGGCGTTTCTCAGTGTCCTAAATCATTGCTCTCCTAAACTGAAAACAGAGTCATGTTCAACAACCTGTTCAACGCAATGTAAACAATGGGCGAGAAGCAAACGCATGCCAACAAGCTGCTCAAGTCGCCAATTTGGAACATTAACGCCGTCGCTTTCCTATCGTTTTTGAGTGAATCGACGGCAAAAGTTGCCAGAAAAACCACTCCGGTCACTGAATCGCCGCAGAAACGAATTGCCGCCTGGAGCAGTATAGGTCGTTCGTAGTTGGACACGACTGTACTCTTTGTCGTCTGCTTCTTGTAGAGCAAAAACGCAGCAATTGCAATGTAGATCAGCAGAGTGACGCCCGAATGGGCTAAGAAAATGCACGTAGACCAGAATCCGAATGCGACCGCAAGAGTCTTTTCGGTATCGATTCCGGAGGCGACTGCGTCATCGTTGAGTCCTACTGTCGTTATTAGGAATACGAGGGTAGTGAAAAACCTTATCCAGGCCATTAATTGAACAATCTGAAGCACATTGTCAGTACATTTCATTGCTACCTCCGGTACCGTATCAATCCAGTTTGGATAGCGCCATTCAAACAACACTTTCAGTCTATTCAGGCCTAAAGCCAAGTCCATGCTGTTAATGGCCATCACGGCTGAACTGCATAGATCACTGAGAAGAGCGGTGACAGGCAACAGATGAGTGTCCGAGAGCATCGTGATTCCATAAACGTTGTAGAACGGTAACATCAGACACACAAAGATTTGAATTTGGATCATGATCCTATAGCATTGGAGAGAGCGGAATTCGTTTCTCACTAGAAGCACCTAAAAGATCAAAAACCAAAACTGCTACCATCAAAGAGCCAGACAAGTTCTTCTTACGTGTAATATGCGAACGTGAAGAGGGAGAAAGAGAAGAGGAATTAGCGTGTAGGTTAACCCAAGTGTTAAGCGGCTCGAATCCATTGCTCAATAACCGCTGTTCGCTGATTAGGTAGAAGTGGTGGTGCTGTTTCAATGCAATTATTGTCTGTGTCATTGTTTTCGCGGTTGCTCGTTTACTGAAGTAGTCTTGAAAACAATTATATTCCTCTTTTATTAGATTATTTTATTCAATTCAATTAAGGCATTTTCTAATGAATAATACCCGCGCAGTTATATGATTCATAGAGGCTAGGCTATCGCTACTCTCCAAAAGCATCGGCATAGCCGATTTGTAGGTAGGCGAAAAGGCGAACGAACGAATATAAATGCGAAGTGAGACTTAAGATGGCGAACGTTTCAAACGAAAACAGTGAAAGTTGGAAAAAGAGAACTTTAGAACTTTAGAGCTGGAGACTGCCATCGCTGACACGGTGATTTCCAGCGATGCCGTCAACGCGGATCACTTCCTCAGTGCGCCCTGAGCTAGTTGTAAGCTAGCAGGTTTTGAACCCAGTTTTTAGGCTTCGCTTTGGACTAACCATACTGTAACTGCCTTAGGCGTAGGCGCTACCGCAGGGATTGCCTAGTGCATTTTGGACGAGCGGAGCGAGCACAATATCACCAAATGGACTAGAGGCTTCCTCCTAGAATTTGGCTTGATCCAGTTCGACGTCTGGTCTGACCTTGTTGTTAGTTGAAATGGTCTCTGAGTGCAAATATCACATTCCAGCGATGCCGTCAAAGCGGATCACTTGCTCAACAATATATTGGAGAGACTTTGGTTTTCATAGTTTAAGCGGTAAGGTCGTTAGCGCTAAACACTCTCGCGCAAACGTCATGTCGTCCTTTCATCACAACTGAAAACAGTCATATGTTTTCGTCGAACGTTCCGATAACGTGGCGAACAATCCAAAACCGGTATTGATTGTGTAGTGCGGTAAATGCGAAAGTGCATCCAATTCGGAAACCTCGAATCTTGACATTTTTCTAACGGAGAATGTTTCTAGTACGCTTAGGCCAGTGCATCGCGCAACTTCGCATTGCTATAGCTCCGTTCGATACTTGATATATGCAATTCTCTTTCAACGTGAAGTGACTCATCACGCTAACTAATTGCAAAAGCCACTGAATTCCGATTACTTACAGGCCGAGTTTAAGTTTCACTGGAGTTAATTAGTAGTCTAATACAATTTTGATTTTTGCGCTTGTATGATCCAAACATCAAGTGTACTAAGCTGTAATACACTGGCATAAGAGAGAAGCATTCATTTTCCACGAATGTCTGTATGTAGGCCTTTGTTCTACTCGCTATGACGCATTTCCGGAGATGTCCGCAATGCGTCACTTCATAACAAGCGAAAATTGTCATTGTTCTCATATTCTATTGTGAAACTGTTATTCTCGGAAATCTAATGAAAGGATAGAGGAAATGTCATCTTATCCATGAAAGCGAAGCTTTTCAATTTCAATCCTGCACGTTTAATCACTTTTCAACTGAATCCTGCGCTTCGGATTCTTCAAAACTCTGCAAATATGGAATTAGGCCGTCTTTCCATCAGTTTCGTGTACATCACGGTGCCTTTGCTGCTGCTTCCCGTGCATCTTCGCCTATTTTACGTAGGTTCGCCCAATTTTTGACCCCGATTTAATCTCACATTCAGGTCATGCTAATGAATCCAAAATTCAAAAAGTTGCAGTGCTACAGAATCATGTTTCAAATGCAAATTTTCTCCATATTCATGATACCGTACTATGTGTGCTTCGCCATCACCGTCCTTGCAAGAAGTGATCTCGGCGGAGTCACCTCAGTGGTTAGCGACCTGACCGGCGCCTCAATAAGCGGAGCTAGTGGATTGGATCTTGCTCTGGCCGTTAACAGGATCAAGGTCATTGTAGACCTGAATTATCCGAATTGGATCGACTGTGTAAGCCGAAGTAGTCGTACAAGCAGATGATGCATTTCGCTGATTACAGGTGCTGCAATTGGCCGCCTGGGTGCGCTTTCTGTTCTTCTTTCTAGTGATGACCCTGGAACTCTCAGCTCTGAAACTCAGCGAAGACTATCTTTCTGTAGACTTTGAGTGTTTCGGCAAAAATGTCAAATTTTTCGCAATTCTCGACTCATTCATGCTGCTCTCTCACTCGCTTGTCACTTTCGTCCTCTATCTCACTCTGGCAGGCTATATGCTAGCCAAGCGATACAGCCTAGTATCGATTGTTGTACCAAAGCGTGAACGTTCAGTTCTGTACCAATCGATTCTGCGATTTATGGGCGATTGCATGGTCGGAATTACGTTTTGTGGAATTTTCTTTCTCTCCACCGACGACAAGAGCCACATGATGCTATTGTTCCGCATATGCGAATTCATGATTTTGGTCAATTCAAAATTCATTTCATTCCCTTCCGTTCATTCACTAACATTCCGTAAAACGCAGTTGTGGCTCCCAACTGATGGCGTTTCAAAATCCGCTCCGAGAGTCAAACTTTCCTTCTGTGTACAGCTGGCTTATGACAAACCTGTAGATAGCCCTTTTATGCAGAACTCTCAAACACCAACCAGCATGCATGTTATCGACAGGGGCCAGCGCCCAACATTTCTGTTTTCCACTGATTTTCCCACTCTCAACGAACCAGGCAAACCGAGAACAAAAGCTACATGGCGAATCTATTGTTCTGGGTGCCTTAAGCTGTCAGTGTAAGCTTGGCGCTTGTAGCGGCGTTTCATTCTTTCATTATGTGCGTCATAAATATGCTTTAAGCATCAGTTCTCGTCCTCCTATCAATATCGACGTTCCGGGAAGCGTTTAGTGTGTTGAATTGAGTCAGTTCTGGAATGTAGCTTTAAAGATCGGTTTTGCCAATACCAGATTAGGCGTTTGTTATGTTCAGTGGAATAGTCCCACCGCAACTCGACCCAATTCGCTATGCTAGATGACAATAACTCAAAGTTCCCAATGGGATTGTTGTCGTCGCTTGAGACAACTCGGCCGCTTCTAATAGACCTTTGAATTTCAGCTCAATGGACCTCGATTTGCATATCCCGGCCGGGATTCTTATAATCTTCATTGTCATGTTCTGCTTGATGCTCAACGCTGTAGTTCTCTCTGTAAGATCACTCCTATTTGACATAATTTGCTATCAAATCTCTTTTTTTTTAGATAATTGCCAAATATCCCGAATTCTACAGGCATCCGCCCTACAAATTCATGCTCCTCATGGGCGTCTTCGACGTCTCTCAGGGCATAGCTCATTTCATGACCGGTTTTTTCACGATTTTTCAATGGGACGGTTGCTACTGGATCTATCAGGTATGCGCCTACTTGAAACTCCAGTATGCGAATAGTTGAAATTATAGATCCTCAGTGTCATGATCAGTCCTAGCTACGAATCGTACATTTTCGTCACCGTTCTCCTCGCATTCCATCGGTTTATTCTCTTTTGCACGTCACTCGAAAAATCGCTTTTCTCCCCAGCTGGAACATGGGTATCAAAACAGCCATATATCAAGCTTTTGTATCTATGTTTAGGTCTGGTGTTTAATCGTCACCCTTGTTTTCTCAGCCTACACAGCTGTTCAGCTGTCGGGAAACGTTTACACGTACTACGACGAGCACGACTATCGATGGACCTACGATTACTCGCTGCCTTGGACGGCGAATCGCACTCAATTTGTGTTTTACTATCAGATTTGTGGAATTTTAATTGCATGGTTACTGTATCTTCTGATTGCGGTGAAACTGTTGAGCAATGTAGGTTACGATCAAAACGACACGAATCGACAAATCATGAACTGTTCAGAAAAACGATCAGACCGCGGCTGCGAGGTACAAGGCCAATCGTATTATACTCTTTCAAGCCTTTGTGATTACGGTCTACTGCACTTTTCAGAACGTTCTATGGCACAAACTGGAGAATTTCACTGGACCGAGCAGGATCGCAAACTTTTTGTTGAATACAATGTGGATTGGCAATTCTGGATTGAGCGCTTTTCTGTGTCTTTTGATTAACAGGTGAGTTCCAGAGCCATGAACGAACAGATCCATAAAGTGATCTATTTTTTTGTTATAGAAAAATACAAAGAGCGATCATCGTCACCGTCAAGAAAAAATGAGTAAATCCGGTTGGATGTAATCGTGAATTTGCATAGAAATACGTATAATTTGGTCGCTATTAATCATAAACGATTTCTACTACTCGGTTGGTGAACATTAAAGGGACACGGACATCGTTCCAAAAAAGTCTCAGATTTTTCTGAAATTTCGTGTACCCCCACTAAATCGACCCTCCCCATCAAGATGGCGCTTACAGAATTTTCATAGGACAACTCAGTCTTGAGATAACTAGAGTTAACGGGGATCCTACATTTCCTAAAAAAAAATTCACTGGTTTATTATATTTGATTGCAGTTGGACATGCGTTGTACGGTAGCACTTTGACCGTTCATTGCGGAAAACGGCCATTTTCGACCGTTTCGAGTGATTCTGATGGCATGAGGATTCTTCGCGACCTCGAATTGATCTGGAATGGCCATGGAAACAGAGGTTTGTGGCTGAATAGCCGAGAAACGATGAAAAATCGTTTTGTGCGGTTGCGCGCGAACGGCTAAGTTCACGATTGGTCAGCGAATGACCATTTTTTGCCTTTTTTCGGCCAAATGGCCACAAACCTGTGTTTCCACGGCCATTCTAAACCAATTCGAGGTCGCGACGAACTCCCATGCCATCAGAATCACTCGAAACGGCCGAAAATGGCCGTTTTCGGCAAATCCAATTGCTTTCAAATCGCGCCAAGATTAGTGAATTTCTAGGAAATGTAGGATCCCCGTTAACTCTTGCTATCTCAAGACTGAGTTGTCCTATGAAAATTCTGTAAGTGCCATCTTGGTGGGGAGGGTCGATTTGGTGGGGGTACACAAAATTTCAGAAAAATCTGAGACTTTTTTGGAACGATGTCCGTATCCCTTTAAAGGAACACTGCTCCAAAAAGGCTTGAACCTGTCGATGGCTATTTGGGCTGTTTGGCTTAAAGGGACAATGACATCCACTTCAAGACGTCTCAGATTTTTCTGCATTTTCCCCATTTTCGACCCTTCCCATCAAGATGCTGCAATCAGAATTCCTGTAGGACATCTCAGTCCTGAGATTTAAAAGTTAAGGGGATCCTACGTTTACTAAGAAATCACTGGTCCTGAGGCGATTGATTGTGATCTCATGTGCACCATACGGTCGTATTTTGACCGTTTGTTGCGGAAATTGAATATTTCCGGCCGTTTCACGTGATTCTGATGGCATATGAGCATTTCTCGCGACCTCAAATTGGTCTAGACTGAGCCAAGAAACACAGGTTTGTGGCTTTCTGGCCAAAAAAAAGCAGAAAATTATTATTTGCTGACCGTTGACGCGCGCAATCTAACCTGCTTTGACTCGGATGTAGAAAACTCGATTTCTCATCGTATCGCGGCTATTCAGCCATAAACCTGGGATGTCTGGGTCTTTTCAGAAATTCTGCGATTTTTTGGAGCGATATTCGTGTTCCTTTAACACTGACGGTTGAGGGATGAAATTGAGCGATAAACGCATAACAAAATAGGTCAAAACTTTACGTTTTCTCATCCTTTAGACATCAGAATCCACCAGTAAGGCTTCTCTTTCTCTCCCCGAACGCAAACTCGTTTTCCACCTCCGAGTCAAAGCACCCTTAAAAGTACGATTAAATAAAAAATTCTGTTTTCTTCTATAAATTAGTTATGAAAGTGGAAAGTTTGGTCGATGGACTTTATGGCCTCTGTTACCGCAGTTAATGTTACTAGGATACCGATGGGATATGCCACGTGCCATTCAGTAATTAATGATGTTAATGCTTGTTGGTGCCAGCTCAGTGTTTAGGCTTGATCGCTGACGCGCGACCAGATTTAATAAACTGCACAACGTAGCTCTTTCTAAGCTTCACCGCCGCTTGCTCTTATAGAGCCAAATGGCTATAAAACTGCCTTTTTCGCGAATGTCGAGGTGCGAACACGCGTCTTTTTTACAGTCTTTCTTGCAATTCGTTGTTTCAGTGAAACAGTGAAATATTCTCAACTTTGGTCGACACCGAATTGAGCCTTCTATATGGCAACAACAACATAAATAAAAATCCCGAATGGGAGTGTTTTAGTCACCTGCCGCATTCCCCGATTGAAACTTGTGGATTTCAGCTGTTTAGGCCACAATAATGGACCTTGAGCTGCACATCCCGGCTGGGATTCTGATGATCGTAGTTAGCGTCTACTGTTTGATGCTCAACGCTGTAGTTCTCTCGGTAAGCTCATCGGTATTTTGGCGCCAAAACGTCGTCTCTTCAGACTATAGTCAGATATTCTGAATTCTACAAGCATCCGGCATACAAATTCATCCTCATCATGGGCGTTTTCGACGTTTCCCAGGGGTTAGCCCATTTCTTGACCGGATTTTTCACGGTTTTCCAATGGGACGCGTACTACTGGATCTATCGAGTCAGTTTGCACTGTGAACAACAGCTCGCCAATATCTGAAATTGTAGATCCTGAGTGTCATGATCAGTCCTACCTATCAAGGCTACGTTTGTGTCACCGTTCTCCTCGCATTTCATCGGTTTATAATTTTCTGCACGTCACTCGAAAAATCGCTTTTCTCCCCAGCTGGAACTTGGGTATCAAAACAGAAACAAATCACGCTCGTGTCTATGTTTAGGTCTGGTGTTTAATCGTCACCCTTGTTTTCTCGGCCTACGCAGCTGTCGAGCTCTCCGGCAACGTCTACACGTACTACGACCAGCTTGACTATGGATGGAAGTTTGACTATTCGATGCCGTGGGCGGCAAAACGCACTCAATTCGTGTTTTACCACCAGATTTGTGGCATTTTGATAGCTTGGTTACTGTATCTTCTGATTGCGGTGAAGCTGTTGATAAATGTGGGTCTGACTTACAGGCTACAAACTAAAAGATCTTGTTTGTTTCAGACCATCAGCCAGACGGCGGCTGTGAGCTACAAGGCCAATCGGATTATACTCGTTCAGGCCTTTGTCATCACGGTTTACTGTACTATTTCGAACGTTCTATGGCACAAACTGGAGGTAACAACAACATATTAAGCAAGGAGAGTAGCTTGTCGTTTAGAATTTCACTGGACCGAGCAGAATTTCAAACTTTTTGTTGAATACGATGTGGATTGGAAATTCTGGGTTGAGCGCTCTGCTGTGTCTTTTGATTAACAGGTTAGTTTTGCAATAATCTTAAGAATCTCTAAAACAACAGCCTTGACTTTCCTTTCAATCCTAATCCTTCAAGCAGCTAGAAAAGCATGAGATGCTGTGATTCCACCGTCCATTACGGTTGTTTCCGTTTTGCACGAAGCATGTCAACTTGGCGCTGAATTATGCATTCAGAAGGCCTACTTGGCGCTCTGAAGGCTTCGTATTTCGGCAGGCTTTTAACTAAGCGCAGGCTTAGGCCTAGCAACTGCCGCAGGGTTTGCTGAGCTCTCTCAAAATTCACTAGGCTTAGTATTACGAACTTAGGTTGTTCGGTGCCAAGTCGTTCAGCTCGAAGTCGGCGGCGCCAAGTTGACCTTGCGAATGCGTAATTCAGCGTCAAGTTGTCCGGCGCCAGGTTGCCATGAAGCCAAGTCGGCGGCGCCAAGTTGACACGTACCGCGTTTTGCTCTCTTTTAAACCGCGGAAAGATTGAAACACGACTTATCCCCGAAAAATCAAATTAAAGCTCAAATTTTCAGAAAAATACGAAAAGCAATCGTCGTCACCGTGCAACGGAAAATGAGTAAATCCGGTTGGATGTGAACATGAATTTACACCCAATAATCGCATCAGTTATGAATTTGCTTGACTTGCATCATAAACGGCTTCACTCGGTTCATATTCGTGACGTAGGACATTGGCTCAGGCTTAGGCGGTTGGCTGCTGTCGAGCGGTGAAAAGTGGAAGCGTTGAACAAAGTTTGTCAGCACCTGATCAATCCAAACACTTTAGTTCTTAGCACGCAGTTTCAGACTCACCAGGAAAATCTCCGCTCTCGCTAGACTTTCCCCAAGACACGCGCGCTTTCCAACTCCGAACGCAATCACCTTCTTGTCTAGCTGTTTATCGGTCGTCTCTCCCAGGTATCGGTCAGGATTGAACTGAAAACAACGCCAATTGCTCGCTGCTCGCTAACACTGCGAACGCACTTCCAGTGGATTCTCAAACAACGCCTTGTCTCTGAGAGCGACACAAAGCTGCGGAGTAGTTACCGTACCCTTGGCGATCTCGTACTTGCCAATCTTTGTATCGACGGTGGTTTCGTGGAGAACGTTGAAATTGAGAATGTTAGAGCAACGGAGAGTTTCCTGAAAAGCGTGAATTTCGAGAAAACTTCTACAAATACAACACTGACCGTAACGACGGCATTGGCGTAGGGCATTGCGGTTCTGTCCGTGATTTCAACAAAGCGGTTGCCTCCGGTGATTTTCACGACCTCAGCTCTGAGTTTCTCTTGGATCTCAGGCTTGTTCAGCGTGTAGACGAGTCCCCAACGAATTGCACCAATGGAGGTCTCCGTGCCGGCCATGTACAGGTCGAGGAGGTTTACAGCAAGAAATTTGTCACTAAAATTTCAAATTATTACAGATTTTTCAACAAATTGGGGTTCAGCGTTTAACAGCCTACCTAAAAGAGCCTAGACTCCCTCCATCGTCCGCTTTCTTCTTCATTTCAAACAAATACGCATCAATGTAGTCGTTTGGGTTCTCTGGGTCCATCAAATAGCTTCCCGATTTGATGTTCTCTCGTCGTTCAGCAATCAACCTTTCCAAATGTTCCAAAATTTCCACTTGCGGCACGGCTACCGTATCGTAGCGTTGCTTGAGCAACGGCCATTGGTAGTTGGTCTTCGAGTAGACGATCATGTCCAACGGCGTGAACACATCGAGCTGCTTGTCGAGACCTCCTTTCAGTTTCCGCAGCTCGCCAACGTTCGATTCGTCATAGCGATAGCCGACCAGAATTTTGTTGATGATCGAGCCGATGAGGAGATCAAGAAACTGTCCAGGGTCAAAGTTCTTCAGCTGTTTGCCTGGTGTACTGTCGATTTCATCATCGAGCTTCTCGAAGCGAAAAGCAATCTCTTCGAGGATTCGCTGTTGCATTAGATTGCGTCCGAAGCCAAAATCTCGGAGAACTCGAAGAGAGAAACGGCGTTGTTCTTGCCATTCGGCGCCGTCCGTCCAAATTAAGCCCATGTACTCTAGAATTCAAGAGTTTTCATCGTTTTTTTTTAAGAATTTTCTAAAGCGCACCTCTGTAACCCATGATGACAAACGATTTTTGTCTTCCAGCGTGTGCATCGCCGTTCTTCACGTAAGCCTCGTAGATGGTTTCATAATCCACCGACATAACAACTGGCATCGGACCGACCCAGACGGTGAACACACTCCCATAGCTCTGTTTACACTCTTCGTACCACTCAACCAGCGAGCGGCCTTTCCAGTGAGCGAGCGTCATTTGGACATAGTTGCCAACGAGAGGCCAAGCGAATGGTCCAGGCGGCAGTGAGTTGAGCTTCTTTCGCCGCTGTGACCATAGGTAAATAGCAAAGAACAGAGCGATCCAACCAAATATTGACAACATGGCGAGGAGGCGACTGATAAGAACGAGAAGCGCTGAAGGGTTTTATTTGCTTCAATAACGCACGAGATTTTCGGTTTTTATCGGTTAAAGCGGTGTTGTCTGAACCACTGAGGGCAAAAAAATTGACGCTAAGCAGATGAAAACGGAGCAGACCGTCAACAACATTCCACGACTTTCCATGTTCGTTCATTTTTAACACCTCGCAACAGAGAATTAAACCAGGGGAAACAAAACCGGATTCAATCTGCTAACTGACTCTCCAAACAAACTTAAATCCTAGGAGCACTAGACCGTCAGCCATCATGAGAAAATGATAATTATCAGTTTGTGAAACTGCTTGCGTGGGTTTGTTAGGCATTCAGGTCTGACTTTCCTGTGCTCGTAGCATACTGTGGCATACTCTGCATGTGATGTTCAACTTCCTCTAATTAGCATAAAAACATCAAACAGGATGTTACATTTTTAGCTTGTAGCTAATCAAGCGTAGACGTCACGTTTCCGTTCCGTTAAACGCTTTGTGAACGATCCGAAGACGTCGTTTCTTCCGCATCAAATTGAAAAGAGCCTGTGACGCATGTCAACGATGCGAGTACTCTTTTCACTCGTTTAGTTCATTAAACGACAACTTGAAAGCCGCACTTTCTAATCTTCATTCCGCATTCGACTTCTCGCGTAATCTCATCTCGCATCTTGCGTCTCTTAAACACTGCGAGCCGCATCTTAGCCGTATCGTCATGACCGATATTAGCCCAATTTTTATACGCATCGTCAGAAAATGAATCTACGCACGGAAATTAGCGAACAACAGCAATGGACAATCGATAACTGAATGACGCAAACCAACGCGCACTTGGACGACAATCGCGCAGAATAGACGAACCCGGGAAGATCATTGGGAGTCAAAGAAGCTTGATTTGAACGAATGAATCTTGGTGTGACATTCGACCTCTCAACATATCGCATATCCCGTTCTAGAGGCAGCCAGCACAGTCCAAGTACAAAAGAATCATTAATGCGCTAACTTTTCGCTAACTCTATTGTCTGAAACTTTGTCTGAAATTTCCCGTAAATTTCCCAAGCAAAGTGATGAATTAAGTAAATTTATGTCTTTCTTTGTCATAATTTGAACTTGAAATTGACCACAGGCAGTGTGTCCCATCAAATAAGTGTCCAATTTGTGGCATTTGTGTTGCTGTACCACGGAGCGTCCTCTGTGCGTCATGCGCTCTGTCACAAATCAGACACGTGTCCGATTTGTGTCATAATCAATGATTTCGCTGGATTTTCGTTTTTCAAATAATCGATAAGCACTGCAAGCGCTGCTAAAATAAATAAAACGCCTTGTCGGTAGTCCTTCATTGTGTGCAACTCGGTTTTCAAGACCGTTATCGGCAGTGAGCTGAACAACATGGCCATTCCCGTCTGGTACTTTGTAGCCGCTTTTCTTGCCATTTTGTGCTATTTGAACTGGCAAAAGAGAAACTCACTCCCTCCAGGTTGGTCATACGGTACTATTTAGGCACTGGTTTCATGCCAGCAGTTTTAGGTCCCACACCGATTCCTTTACTCGGAAACGGCTATCAATTCCTCCTGGCGCGACTTCGAGGCAAATCAAATGTCGACCTAATGCGTGAGTGGAAAAACGAATTTGGTGGAGTGTACACAATCTGGATCGGTCCGATGCCCGCGGTGCTCGTCTGCGACTACCACACAGCGATGGAGGCGTTTGTGAGGAATGCGGACGCGCACGCTGGGCGCACAACGACGTTTTTGTTCCAAAAACCGCGAGAGCACCTTGGAATTATCTTCAACGACGGACCCAGCTGGATGACCCACCGCCGTTTCGCTCTGCGTGTTCTTCGGAATTTCGGTCTCGGAAGAAACATCATGCAGGAGAGAATCCTCGAGGAGGCAAATTATCGCTTCGAGATCCTGGACGAGCAGATCGATGCGGGAACGGCCAAGTGACCATGAATCCGGCGCCGATGCTCGACTTCCTGATTGCCTCAATCATGAACAAACTTCTCGCCGGCTATCGCTATGACGAGGTAAATCCGAACTTCGAACAGGTTGCATTGTGATTGAGCTACTGTAGGAGAGCGCGGAGTTTCTGCACTTGAAACACAACCTCGACAGAATGCTGGAGATCATTACTCCCTTTGACCAAATCCTCTTCAATGCGTTCACGCACAAGCTTCCAATCCTCCGAGACCGTTGGGCAATCGTGGCGAGACCGCAGTTTGAAATTATGGAGCTGATGAAACGGCAGATCAAGGACAGGTGGAGAATGAAATTGTACTTTTAATCATTCTGTGTGTGTTCCAGACAAGAAGAGATCGCGTCCGGGCGTCACCAAATCGATGTCAGCAGCGATGGAGATGATTTCATGGACGCCTTCTTCATTGAGATGAAGAAACGCGAGGAAACGGGCCAAGATCTTGGAGTTTTCACCGAAGAACACCTCGCTGCAACTCTTCTTGACCTCTGGATAGCGGGCACTGAAACCACGATCGGAACGCTGTTGTGGAGCTTCGTTTACATCCTCAATTACCCGGAGGTACAAGTGAAAATGAGGGCAGAAATCGCCAGAGTGACGAATCGCAATCGAAGTGTTGAGCTTGCAGACAGAAGCCAGATGCCCTATACTTGTGCTGTGATTACGGTAAGCGTGAATACAGGCACCAAGCTAGATGTTGATGCTCAGGAGACTCTTCGATGCGGCAACATCATGAACTTCAATCTCTTCCACAGAGTCACACGTGACACTCAAGTCGGAGACTACTTTCTCCCTGCTGGCACAGTTACCGTACCCCAAGTTAGTGTTATCGTAACTGAGGAACGCGAATTTGAGAACCCCGACAAGGTAATGATACAATAACAAAGGTAATACAATAACAAACGATTCCAGTTTGACCCCAATCGATTCGTGGAAAACAGAAATCTGGAGAAGCAAGTGATTCCCTTCAGCATTGGGAAGCGTTCCTGTCTCGGCGAGAGTCTGGCCCGAGCCGAAATGTTCCTGATTTTGGCCAATTTCATTCAGAAATACCAGGTTTCCGTTCCGGAAGGCTGCGCTCCACCGTCAATGGAACAAATTTCGCTCAAGTCGCTTGTGAAAAGAGCGCGACGTTACGAGATGACCGTCAAGCGCGTGTATTAAAGTCTTGAAGTCTTGTTTGACGTAATAAACCGATGCTTTTGAGGCTGCTGACTCACAAGAGTGGACAAAGTGAAAATGCTTATCTCGCCAATCAAACAGGCGCCTTTAAGACTTGAAAAGCACTTTCCGATTTCTCTGTTTTCGAATGGCGACACCGCAAAAGCAGCAAAAGTGTTTAGCGGATTGCACTACACAGCGCCGACAACCTCAAAGTGCTAAACTATGCGCCATTGCAGCCGCCGATGATTTCGCTCGTGGAAAAATCGAATTTATGCGTTCGGGCGTCGCCAAAACATCCAATTTATCAAGTTGAACGTCATCTTTTTGGCGAAAATATGTTTTAGCCATGTTTACGTGCGATAAGAAGCCAAGGGAAGAGAGAGGCGCGCCTCTTATAGTAGTGAAGATATCAATAATAATCTTCAGCTTCTTTCTTCACACTTTCCACAATGTCGGACGCTTTGGCGCTTCTGATTATCGTCGCGATGATCGCGTCCACCTTTTTCATCCTCGCCTCCGCGTTCTTCTTTGCTGTTTTCATGTTCACTTACAAGACCAGCAGTAGCCAGGACAAGGTCCAATCTGTTATGGCGGCCGTTTGGTGGGTTTCGCGAAAATTGGACGCTCGTGACTAATGAGGTTAATTTAGAGGAGCGCTGGAGCGAAATACGCGTTGCTTGCTTGCTTGTGTGTGAGTGATCCTAGCACAATGAATCGAAAATAAATAACGTTTATTTCACAATTCTGACATCGCATTGTGCGTTTCGCGTTTTAAAGTCCAATTATCCACGGATTCCACGGAGCCTTCCATTTTCGGACTCTTCGCGACAGCTCATTCGGTGCGGCTCGATCAACCCACATCGTCGGCATTCTGATGTCCAGTCTGGAGGTCGGATCACGTTCTTCCGCTAGAACAGCGCACAATCAGATTCTCGCATCGCGTAATTCTCACTTACGGAGAAGTCGCGCCGACTGCCATTTCCTCAAAAGTCGCGGATTGTCGAGAAAGTTTCCAGTGGCCGATGAGATGAGAAGCAAAAGGACGAGCAAACGAGCGATTAGTTGGCGGCGTAGCCCTGGCATTTCGTGACTGACTTTGACTGACCCTAATCAAATTGGCACGCTTTAATTTCGTTAGGATCCTCCGCCTCGGAGCACTTTTATGCGACAACGCGGAAGGCAAACAAACGCGACCAAAGAGATGGAGGTGTTCTCGTCGCTCGTTCTCGACAGGAGGTGAACGACCACCGCGCGCGCTATGACAAAGCGGGCGTGAATTAATTGCGCGGTGGGGATTCTATTTGCATTCGTGTGAACACAAAAACAAAAAGTCATTAAAACTAAACTTTAGTTTTTCTAATTAATTCTTATTTGCGACTCTCTGTTTACGAGAGGCGACGCAGAGATACGCGCTGCTCAAAGATTAAAGAATACTTTGCATTTGATTTACAGACTGCGAAGAGAGGATTTTCGTTTCTTGTTTTTCTTCCCAACAGGCAAGGTTTGACATTTTTGACTGAAAATTCCATTAGAATCAGAACGGCAAGCAATGAGATGATCTAATATGGGAGCCTTTTGCTGGGCAAGAGCTTGTTTGGGCCAACGGGCTGACAATTAGCGCGTAATGGTCTCTTTGAGAGCCAAGTTTTTTTTGGCTTTGTACGCCAAACATCAATTCTGAAATTGTGTGCATTGTAATTGCAAAGTGTGTTCGGTATTTTAGCTAAAGTCTTAAAACGGGGACTCGAACCCCGGACGTCAAAAGAGGCAGCCCGCTGCGTTACCTCTCAACCACAGAGCAGCCTCTGTTGAGGCGCAACAAACGGGGTGTTATCACTTTTTTTTACTTTAGGCCATAACTCGGTGAAAATCTCATATCAGCCCGAGATATTCTACAGTCTTGTTAGTCTCAACGTGACGTATCAGCGTGAAAATACTATTACCAACCTCCAATGTTAGAAGCTGAAAATAGAAAATTCTGGAGACCGAACGGATTTCTCATTAGTCCTCTTGGTTGCGTTTTGCTTCAAATCTCCTCTTTCAAAAGGACAACACCGTCGTTTGCAGTTGTTTTCTAAACCCAAAAATCTAAAAAAAGCGCTGCCTTAAATGCCAGCTGCCAGATGTCCCTGCGCTAGCTGTTTTAGTGCACAATTTAAAACAAATCCGTTTACACACAATCGCCAACGCAGCTCTGTACACATCATCTACAGACCAATGAACGACATCCGACTTCTTGTTTTGTAAGCCTTTCGCTTCGGCGCAGACGGAAGTTTGTTGTTGTTGTTCACAGGCGTCAACGAGAGGAGCGGAAGGTACTTTAGATGATGGATCACCTCTTCTTCCTCCGGTCGAACATTCGCCACGTATCGGTGGATCTCTTTTTGAGCTACAATTGCTTTTTGGGGCTTGCTGACACTGTGCAAACCTAGGACACCGGCGTTCTCATCGTAACGACGACGGGCGACCAGATGACTGTCGGCAATAGGAATTGAATCAGCAGGGAGAATCAGGTGAAGGCAGACAAGGAGGCAGACAAATCCGACCGTCATTTCAGTTTCTGCGCTCGAATAGAACGCTAGCCTTTTGCGTGTTATTCCCTCTGATTATCCAGATGCCGCCTCGTTTAATTGAATAAACTACAAATGGAATAGCGTTTAACAAAGGGTTAATCCGTTTGTTGCTGCCCTTGAACGCGCAATGCTCCGCCTAGAGAAATTGTAGAGGATTTATCACCGTTCCATGAGCACTACAGTACGAAAACAAGGGATTTGTTGGCAGATTTGAGTAATCGCAAGCGATAGATCGGCTTTCTGAGCAGAAAATTGAGATGATTTTCTAGCCGCATCAATTCCGTTGCTTTCTGCGTCTTGTAGCGAATCACGTTGTTCCTCTCTCCTGAAGCATACGGTAAACAGCTGATCAAAGAGAGACCCGTTCGTCTTACCAAATCTGTCGTTTACAATGTATCGACGAGCGATGACTCGTATCGTTGGTCTATGATAGAAGCCTTCAATTCTCGAAATGAAAATCAAGAAACCACAAATGATGACACGGACGTTCATTTCTGAGCAAATGAGGTGCTTGTCTTTCGGGAAGGTTACTTATAGGAAGAGGAACAAGGCCTGCCTCTACGTTTAGAGAAACGTTGTAAACAGGGGTTACCTACGATAGTATTACGTCATTGCTATGTTTATTTTTAAGTCTTTTTAAGTATTCTTAACTTATCTTTCATTTTCGCCCACAGGGAAGGGCACCACAAGCCACTAATGAGCTTGTATACATTGGAAACACACCCATAACATAAAAGTGACCATAACGATTTTACGTCAGACTTACGTCATTTGGCATCATTTGTTCCGGCTTCCGGCAAAGAAACTTGACGAGCACATCTCAGTTCTGAGCACATCTGAGATCAGAGATGCAAATTGTGCAAACAGGATCGCTCACATGTCACCTGCGAACTCGAAAACCATGAAATGAAACGTGGAAATTGGATGCCAAGCATATAAGATTTATCTCTTGAATAGCGCTCTTCTGACAGTGAACAAACAACTGACATCATTCATTGGATGGCGGGCTTTTTGCAAGGACAACATCCTTTCGGCTCCTCACCGGGCTTGCAGTAGACGATCACCGCCGGGCAGATCGCATTACGACAGTCGAGACGGCTGAGTCCGGCAGCTGAGAGTGGTACAGCGAAAAGGACCTGAACGATTATTAAACCGAAATTAGACTCGAGATTACCGCCGAGAGAAGAAGGAAGAAGAAGAACTTGGGAGACATGACGACCAATCGAAGTTATGAGGGACTGATGATCAGCCTCTGGTTTATATTGGGCACGCAATCAACTCAACAAGAACAAAAAGTTGTTTGTCATCGAAATGCACGTGACTTTTCGTCGCACAATTTAGTGATTCAAGCGAAAAAAGTGGTTTCTGATCATGTGATCGTAGTCTTCTGACAAACAAACCACAGGAAAGATTAAAACCTTGAAACTGATAAGAAAGGTTCAAAAGTCAAGTCAAGAAATGGAAGTAACTGCATGTTTGGAGTCGTTGTTTAGTAGATCATTAGACACAAGGCATTGCAAATCACACAGAGCGGCTGCTAATGAGCTAGATCGCCTGTATACCACGCATGACTAGTTTGAGTTAACGTCTAGTTCTAATAGTAACTCTGAATGTAGAGCTTTAATATCCGAAAAATATCAGACGGAGCAGCTGCTGACGAGCTGGATCGCCTGTACACCATAAGAGTTTGAGTGAACGCCTAGTTCTTATTCATTCATTGTAACTTGTAGAGAACGTAGAGCTTTGATATCCAAAAATATTCAAAACAGTCAATTTCATGCGTCAAAAGAGATGTTTCCGAATGCGTTTAGGCAATGTAGTTAGCGCAAATGAGAACAACATTTGTTACTATCTGTAAGTTCCGCACATCCATGACAAAACATGGCTAAATCAAAGTTACGGTAGATTGGCGTCCTGAGGAGAGCAAACAGGTCAAATGATCGTTGATGCACATCCATTGATCACAGGTCGCATTTACGTCAAACGTAAACGTTTCAGCAAAATAACTGCGGCTTCCAGGAATGCCTGTTTTGATGAGTCAGCAATGCTACCGCAAACATGATCTCTATTAAGAGAATGCCCTCGTTGCGTCAAAACATGAATTCTAGTTTTTCTAGTCGTTTACTCTTGAAGAGCTGTGAAAAGAAAGCGGACACAACAAAAACAAGACCAGCATCAAACGAGTGGTTTAAATGCTAGTTATGGCCAATGGCCGACAGACAGTAGACGAAGACAACGCAGAATTTCGCATGGCTAGTTTCTGCCACAGCAAACGATCAATAAACAAATCGCTCCGTCGCGTGTTTATCATTGACTATCAGTGCATTCACACACAAACAAACAAAGGAGTCCAACATCCAGCATTCAATCTGCGTTCACTGATTGCTCTTCCTGATTGCCACTCTAACGGCTCTTTTTGATTGCAATATGCCGTCGTGTTGTGAAAAATTCGCTGGAAAAGTTGCCATCATCACTGGCTCTAGTTCTGGTATTGGCCAAGCCACCGCTGTGCTCTTCGCTCAGCAAGGAGCCGCTGTTATCGTTTGTGGACTTGTTTTACAGGATTGCGAGGTAATCGTTTCGCAGTGCCATGTAAAAGTGTACTTAATCTTCGCCTTGTTTCTAGGAAACGCAGAAGCTCATCGTCGGCAGCGGAATCACCGCTGAAAGAACGCTTCTGATCGATGGCGATATTACAGATCCTACAGTAGGTCAAAGGATTGTTGATGAAACTATAGCAAAGTATGGAAAAATCAATGTTTTGGTGAGCCTACGGTAATTTCTATTCATACATGAATTGAATCTAGGTCAACTGCGCTGGAGTCCTAACTAAACCAGATTCAGATTCAAATCCTGACGAGGTTTTCGACTATGTACACGATGTAAACGTGAAAAGGTAGGTTAGCGCAGTCAATCTAGATCAAAATCAGTGTTTAGCGCGATGCGAATGGTCAGACTGTCAACTCCGTACCTTGAAACGACCAGAGGAACGATAGTGAATGTCAGCAGCAATACATCGACTTTCAGAATCAACCAAATTCCGACTACGTATGCTATGAGCAAGGCCAGTCTGGACCAGTACGTGCGTTACGAGGCTCCAGTGCTTGCTAAGCGTGGCATTCGAATGAACAACGTCAAGTAAAAACTAAAGTTTGCGCTCTTTTTCTCCATGTTGAGCAATTTGCAGCCCCGGCATGACCATCACCAATCTAATGACCGCAGTCGGCAAGTCACGAGAGCAATACGCTGAAGTCAGGTCGATTCTGATGCACATGTTAAACGATCGATCAATTTAGGAGTCGATCGAATGGGCGAAGCGAATCATTCCGATGGGACGAGCTGCACAACCCAGCGAAATTGCCACGTGCATCTCTTTCCTGGCCAGCGACGAGGCTTCCTATGTAACAGGAACGACTTTAGTCGTGGATGGCGGTTCCGTTCTTGGCGTTGCTGAGTAGAACGTTGGAATCCATGTCTCCGTGTACTGTTTGGCTGATAATTTGTCGTCAAAGGTCGCCTGAATAAATCATACCGAGACCGAGGGGTCTGCTCCTTCAAACAGCTGTCTTCTATCAGTGCGCCAATCCGCAGAAATTCCAAATCATTTCAGCTGCGCGCAGTTCTGTTCTCGTCATGCCTATTCCCGTGCAATACGCCAATCTGACTAGAGAAGACCGCGACAATCGACTAAATGACTTGGCCAACTGGCAGATTGTCTACTCGTGTCTGGGATTTGTAGCTGGCGCGGTGAATGTTGTCCTACTTGCACTTTTGCTCACTATGAAGAAGAGCCGACACGATTTGCTGGTAGTTGTGGCTTCAAGCCTCATAGCTTTAAAAATACAATGTTTGCAGCTACCGATAGCTCTAGCCTTTGGCTACTCTTGCAACGTGTTTGGAATTGGGCTTTCCGGAGTGTTCAACTACACCTACATGATCCAAGTAGTTGAACAGCAGGAGAACTGGAATTACGCGTGGAATTGCTGGCAATGTGTGACCCAACGGCCGTTTGTGGCTCTAGAACTACTCGGAAACGTCTGGCCTGCTGTGGTTCAGTTTAGCATGGGCCTGGAGCGTGTGATCAGCGTTCTCTGGCCAATATTCTACATGACGAGGTGGCATTTGAAGATGTAAGGCACTGCTCATCTTACAAAACTGAGCGTTACGTCTAGAAGCAAACCACTAGCAGCTATGACCTTCGTGGCAGCTCTGGTAGCCATTGCTGTTGGCTATCTGGCCACATTCCTAAACAGAACAGCCTGTGAACTGCGCCTTAGCTGTGTGAAATCGTACGTTTTCCCAAAGGGCTACATTAAAGTGGTGCTATGGATTGAAACGATCGGATGCCTGGGTGGTTTTGTGTTCAATTTGGTGACCTACAGAGCCGCAGTCAAAATGCACAAGTGAGAAATCCCGAATTTGCCGCTCTTTTAGCCTCTTTTAGCAAAACAAGACCAAACGAAGCGACGACTTATCTGACCAAAATACGCTACAATCTAATCGTCACATTCCTGGCCACAATGCTCGTCTCCCTGCCCAATTTTGACGATATCTACGGTGATCGACTCGTTGGAGTCAGTAACAGTTCCGTGCCATTTGAACTCGTAAAGTGCTTTCAGGTCGTGAACAGAACAAACTACTTTAGCATCTGCCGCTGCATCGGCGCGATTCTTCCGTTCTTCGTTTACCTCTGTCTGAGCGACGCATTCCGGAAGCACCTGCTGACGATAGTGTGGCGCAAGAAATGTGCTCAGACGTCAAACGTCGTTGTGAATGTGTCAAGTGGAGCCGCTCATTCGCCTGTGAATTAACGGATTGTCGCATCCGCACTTTCACTCATGACAGACAGCCGTACGGACAAAGCTAGACGTCTGGCTATGGAGCAATAAGTCACTCTGTCAAAGCTTTGTGCGTTGTTACTGTATGCGTGCTGTAAATTCCATTTTATTCCTTTGATCCCGAATAACAAACATAGACAAATCACGACCTAATTCAATTATGACAATTTCAAGTACGACTGAAGCGATACCCGCCTGATTTGGCTGCGCTACCAGTTGCCCCACCAGGTGCTGGAGCAGGACCAGATGCTGCTGCTGCTGCTACTGGCTCATTCGCAACGCCCATTGAAGATGCGTGAACTTCACCATAGTTTGTCGGAGCAGATGAAGGAGCCTCGGCTCCAGCGGGAGCTGCAACAGGAGCAGCTTCGGGAGCGGGAGGAGGAGCTGGCGCGCTAACTGACGATGGAGCAGATTTAGGAACCGGGTCAATTTCTTCTTTGTCAACAACCGGAAGTGATGCGGAAACAGTGTCCTTGTCGTATTCGCCAGGCGCAGGAGCGCCTTCCGCGTTTGCTGGCGGCGTGACATATCCAGCCACTCTGGGAGGACACGGGCAGTATGACGCATCTTGTCCTGGACTTCCAGCCGGGCCGGGCGGACCAGGATTACCAACATTTCCAGGTGGCCCCGGTTTTCCGGCTGGTCCAGGTCCTCCAGCGGGACCTGCAAGGCCAGGCGGAGTCACTCCAGGTGCTCCTGCATTACCGGCTGGACCCTGCGGACCAGGACCGCCAGCCGGTCCGGGCACGTTTGTTCTCTTTGTTGCATCGGCTCCAGGTCCACCTGGCGGACCGTTTTGTCCAGGAGTTCCAGCGGGACCAGCGTCACCTTGAGGTCCTGCCGGGCCAGGCTGGCCATTATTTCCTGGGCGTCCATCGACGCCTGCACCTCCAACAGGTCCTGGTGCACCTGCAGGCCCATCTGGCCCGGGAGGTCCTACTGGGCCAGCAGGGCACTTGATGCATTCCTTCTTATCAGCAACCACTGGAATACCAGAAACACCAGGAATACCATCCAAACCATTAGGGCCATTAGGGCCAGGTTCTCCATTCGGTCCAGGGGGACCAGGCGGCCCGGCAGGACAATTTCCAGCTTTCGCAGCGCATTCTACAAGGATTCACAATACAATAGACGAATATTTCAATCTCACCGCATGTTTCACTCTTAACCGAAGCACTCACTCCAGCGTCGTACTGCCGTTTAGCCCTGAATATCAGCGTTGGGAGATCAGGCCGATTGACATCCATCATGATCTTCCAGGCATCATCAGCAAACACTTTAAATTCGTCCAGTTCCGCAATTAGCTCGCTGTAGAGGTTGTGAATATCCCTGAACAGGGTGCCAACAACCAATAAACTAACAACAACAACTATGGCACTGGCTGCGCTGGCCGTTCCAATAGCCATGCGGCTGCGAGGACCCATTCTCTGGTCTTCTCTGGATGTGATTGATGCGTCCGGTGAGATCATCCCTTTATATGTGCACCGCGAAGCGACAATCCCTGTCGATTAATTACACAGATTAACATTCTCCCGAGGCGGTTGTCACGACAAAGCGCGCGAAAAACACGTTCGCTGACTTGTTGAAAAGTTGTTTTCGACTCTTTTTAGTCTCTGCATGTTGCTGTTTGACAAGGAAGAGAATGACAGCCGCGAGAAGTGAAAACAAAGAGCATGAATTTGAGGAAAATTGGAGAGTTCCTGCTTTGTGCCTATCAGTTGGACTCGTTGATTGGCTGCACAATTGCACTATTTTTTCATCCACATCATTTATTTCAGACTTGTTTATGAGGAGGCTTTGCGCTTGTTTGTAGCAAAACTGGTAAAACTGGATGAAAGAATGACAAAATGTTGCATCGTTCGATCGGATCTTTTGCGATAACAAACATGTTTTTGATGCATTCGTTCCTATATTCCTATATGCTTCTCTCTAATGGATTTATACAATTCAGCTATGCAAACATTTGTCCAAGAAGTCTCTGATTGTTCGGCGAATATCTCTTTTAGAGGTCGGCTATGGGCGTGGGAGTGTGTTCAGGCCTTCGCTAATTTGTGCTGGTCTTCTTCATCAGTTGTAGACTTTTAGAGAGTGAGTTGACGCGCACATACTATAAAACAGGACACTCAATTGTCACGTGATTCTGTCGCCTCGTTCGCCAATCTACGATCGTTTCCCTTGAGTCGAATGCAGCAATTTGGTTTGATTTTAATACCGTGAGCGTGTTCTTTGCAACTTCAGCAGTGACCTAAAAACCACAAAATTAGTATTATTCGGGTGCCAGAACGTTGAATATTTGATCTACACTTGTTCTATACTCAAAAAGATGTTATTTAACCTTCCAGCAGATTGCATAATCACTTATTTATATGAAATCACACCACTGACTGTCTTCATAGGAGTTGGCTTGGTTGTAGCCCGCGTAGCAATGTTCACCATTAGGCTATCCGAGACGCTCAATTTTCTTCGAAAGAAATCTCCCCTCAAACCCCTAAATTGAGTTCAATTAAACGTGTCGCCTCGGTCGCGATGCTCACTTGTTCAGCGCCAGATACAAAGTCGGCGGCAGAAAGAAATTGTTCAACACATAGCCGAGCAGTATGGGAAAGTCCACCATTGGAATCACAGGCAAACCACCGTAATTGAAGACTATCGCGAGGGAGATGTCGACGATGAAGCGCACCCCAGCATAGACCAATATGTGCTTTTCGTTGTTAAAATGCGATTTTAGGCCCACTTTGATGCGGAGCCTGATTAGGTACACAGTGATGATCAGGTAGACTATCAAGCTCATTCCGAAGCTGCAAACCATCACATACGAGCCTATTTGCTGTAGAACGAGGGAATAGGGCTTTGCTGTATCATAGTGAGAGGAGAAAACGCCCGGAACAGCGTCATAGCGGAACCAAGGCGTGTAGAGGAGAATGTATTGAATGGATCCTAGGACCCACACGACGACGAGAATCACCTGAATCGGCCGTAGATCAGACGAGTCTTAAGAAGATTTCATTTACCGTATGACTGACCTTTGGATACCGTAGATCACAGATCACTCTCAGTCTATTAAGAGCCAAAACGAAGCTCATAACTGCTTCCATCCTGACCGCCGGAGACATGACTCTCATGAAATAATTGCCGATATTCAACGGATCAGAGTCGAGCAGCTGCATCAGGCCGTAGAGAAACACTCCCGGACCCATCGCGCATTGGATTATGCCAATGTGGATCATAATTTGATAGCACTCCATCTTGCGGTATTTTCTGATCATTAGGTACATCTGAATTTCAAAGTGTTCAGGATACTGTAGGAGGCTAACCTACATAGATGATTCTAACGTAGATTGGTACAAAGAGCGCAGCGCAGAGAATGTAGGAGACGCCCACGACGATCTGTAGCGGGGACATTTTGTTGACTGTTCAACTCGTTGTTTTCTGAAGATTGTGGCTATCACATCACGCTTCTCGAAAACAAAAATTAGCCTAAAAGCGGTGTGCGGGAAAACACGAAAACATTGATGACGGGATGAAATGTTTACTGCGTGGTTGTGTCAACCGCTGCGCTGGAAAGAATTCAAAATTTCTCCAATTGCAAGTGACGACCAACCAGAAAACATAAAGCGCGAAACAAGATGCCATTCGGCGCTAGCTTTGCAGAGCGCTATAACTAAGCTTAGGCTATGCTTTTAGCTCAGTTTACGCTGACTGTCTTCGGTTCATAGCTTAGTTTCTTTTTGATTACGAGCCTTTGTAGCGCCAAGAGCCAAGACGCCCTGGACCGGAGTTGTCAAATACTAGGTCGTGGACTGCAGGGAAGCTTACTTAAGTAGATCGGAGGGACAAGGAAGCAAGGAAGACAAGGAACCGAATTCGCACTTGACGCCATCGAAGTGCTGCCTAAACAAAGTAATACATTGTGAAAACACACCGTTCTTTGTTCAATCTGGCATAAAAGGGCTTGAACCGGATTCTCAGAGGGCGTAAACAAGAGCTAAAGTTGAGAATTCCCAAACCTAATGACAGACAAACAGAGAAATACACATTTTGAGTTTGTTCAAGTCCCAAAAACCGCAACAAACGGTCTTCAAAGCCCAGAAAATGAATGCTTCAATAACAGACATGCCTAACAATACAATTCATTTGAGGTTATTAGGATTTGAAACGACAGACGAAGAAAAGGACGCTACAAAGAACGAGTAGACCGATTCTCGCTTCACGTAATACGTGAAAACGACCTTTGAGGACTGAGAGACGTGCCTAGCGGACTGTCGCCAACTTCCTTCAAAGTTGACAAAAGGCGCATGGAAATATTCTCAGAATGATTCTCAGAAATGATTTCGAAAGGTGAATTTTCATTCTACACGTTCAGGTCACAAGCTATGTGCGAAAGACTGTCATCGTAACGCTCGAATTGATGGTGACGTCTTCTCTCAATTAGTGCAAATCTCCAATTTTCTCGATTGTCATCTCATATGGAATGGCCCTCTTTGCGAAGCCGCCGATGTCTTGCTGCTGCATTGAGGGAGGCGCGGAACCAGCTGGAACGGAGACTCTGTAGCGTTGGAGGAAGTTGGAAATGAGCTGGAAAAGTGCGGTTAGAACAGCACAGGGACAAGTTCATATCAGAAAGAGCTCCGTTCTCGCAAGGCTTTCACCCAGACAGGAGCGTTTGCCAAGGCCAAACGAGATCACTTGCTTTTCGCGTTGTTGTTCTCGAAATAGCGCTCTGGATTGAAGTAAAATCACGATTGATCAATGTTAAAATCTAGTGATTCTCACTTTTTCAGGATCGGGAAGTTGGGAAATAAGTTTTAAACTGAGGTTTAGGCGTTGTTTTGAGCTAACCGTACTGTAACTGCCTTAAGCAACCTAAGGCAGTTACGGTGTGGTCAGGCCAGCGCGTGGGCAGAGGCAACTTTTAGACATGTACGCTCTACGCATTTGGCAGCTGGAAGTTGTGTCAGAAGTCCATTGTGTGAGTTGGCAATTGTGTGAAGTGACCGGACAACGTCAGCGCCATAGCTTCGCCTTTTTCAACATGATACAACAAGAAACTTGAGCTGAGATTCAATGCTTTTTTGAGTTGGCTGCGTGGAAGGAATGCGCATGAATTTAAAACGTGTCTTTGGAAACCTTGAAATCACAAATCAGCACCTGCCAGATCCATTTGCATGACGCTCTTTATCCAACCCAACAATATGCATAAAAGTGGAAACTATAAATCATCTCATAGAACTCATAGACGCTGATATTCTAGTGCAAATCTCCAATTTTCTGGACGGTCATTTCGTAAGGAATGACTCTCTTCGCAAAACCACCGATGTCGAGTTGCTGCATTGAGGGAGGCGCGCATCCAGCGGGAACGGAGATTCTGTAGCGTTGGAAGAAGTTGGAAATGATCTAAAAACTTGGCTTAGAATAGCGGAGTGACGAACGAGTTTGTACCAAAAATAATTCCGCTCTGGCGAGGCTTTCTCCAAGACAGGAGCGCTTTCCAAGACCAAACGAGATCACTTGCTTTTCCACGTTGTTGTTTTCGAAATAGCGATCGGGATTGAACTAAAACCGCAATTGATCGTTCGTCAAATCGAGTGATTCGTCACCTTTTCAGGTTCTGCAAAGTTCTGCTCGTCAGCTAAAATCACACTTTGCTGGCTTGAGGTTACGGTACCCTTTGGAATCTTGTAGCATCCAACAATGGTGTCAATGTTTGTCCTGTGGAGCATGTTGAAATTTAGAATACTGCTACATCGTAGAACTTCCTGAAAATTCTTTGTTTCAACAATACAACTTTTTGTCTACCGTAAGCACAGCATTGAGGTAAGGAAGCGCTGTCTTGTCGGAGAGCTCAACGTTTCTAGCGCCGCCAGTCACCGTCACGATTTCTTTCCGGGCTCTCTCGGGGACTTCAGGATGATTCAGGAAGAATATGAACGCCCAGAGGAGAGTGGATATTGTAGTCTCCATGCCCGCACCCCAAAGGTCAAACAGGTTGGTGGTGAGCATGTCAATGCTGAAAGAGGCCAAATTCTGGCCATTCTGCTTGCGTTTCTCCATCTCAATCAAGTAAGCATCAATGAAATCGTCACCGTCGCTGTTCAGATCCAGAACGTGCTGACCGGATGAGACCTGAGCGAGCCTAATACAAAAACGTGTACTCAGCATGGTTTAAATTAATAAACCTGTCTTTGATTTGCTTCTTCATGAGCAGCCGGATGTCTATCATTGGCTTTGTAATTGTGTTCCAGCGTTTATTGAAGAGCGGAAGCTGATAGGTGAGCTCATTGAAGATGACCATGTCAAACGGAGTGACCTTGTCGATCGCGGTGTCTAAAGCGTGCTTTAGAGCGAAAAACTCTTCTGCGTTGTTCTAAATTCAATTTTTATAGCAAATATGCAGAAAAGTCCTTGAACATTACATACCAAAACGTGTGGTTTCGTTAACTGTGCTAATCACCAAATATTTTAGCAAAATCATCTCACCTCGTCGTATCGATATCCCGCGAGCATTTTGTTGATGATGGAGCCGACCAATAGATCGAAGAACATGGCTGGATTCATGGTCATTTTCCCATCAGTTTGCGCGTCGATCTGTTTGTCGAGAATGCGGAATCGATGCTCTGCCTCCTCCATGATCTTTTCCTGCATGATGTTCCTCCCGACACCGAAATTCCGCAAAGTGTGCAGAGCGAATCGACGTTGCTCTTGCCACTCGCTTCCTTCGTTCATGATAACTCCCATGAAACCTGGACAGCAGTGAACTACAGAGACGGCTCTGTCAATGTTCCTTACTTTCGCGGACTTTGACCATGGCAAATAGCGCAGTGCGACCGGAATGCGCATCTCCGTTCTTCACAAACGAGTCTACAGTCGTTTGATAGTCGCAGATAAGCACTACAGCCAGCGGTCCAAGCCAGATCGTGTAAACGCTGCCAAACTCCTTCTTCCACTCGCTCATCAGGTCGACATTCGATTTGCCTTTCAGCTTCGCGAAAATGAATTGATGCGCATTTCCGATCACTGGAATCGGAGTTGGACCTGAATCCAGATTTCGGCATATTTCATGAGTTCTGCTCACCTGGAGGCAGAGCACGGCGGAGTCGTTGGAAATAAAAGTAGACGAGCACCAAAGCGCCAAGAAGAAGGTAAAAGAAAAACATTCAGATCAATAATAGCGCATCAATCGCTCCGCGTCTTAAATACTCGCCACTGTTCCCCAATCGCCAGTGTCAACACAGCGCGGCCACGCAAACGGAGCACGTCTTGACGTAAGAGTATTACCAATGGCCACAGAACAACAAAAAACGCATAAAAATCCAAAATGCAATAGAAATATTGATTCAAAACTGTTCCGCTAAGTGAGTTCGATCGAAAAACAGACAGATTTAACGTTTTTAGTGATTTTTTCTCTGTTTGTTGTAACCAGCACGACTCTCGCCGCGCACGCGTTTTAACACAGTGCATTAGCCCCGATTAACGAGCCGATATGTTGCATATAAGCGCGATTTTCCGTGTAATTTGAGGAATTTGCTCGATCGGCACTGTTCCAATGTTGTAGCGTAAGCTCTTTAATCAGATGATCAATATTACATTTTCAAGGAAATTTGAAATAAACGCCAAGAAGCAGGTGTAACCGAGACAAAGTTGAGATAATCGGTTTTTGCGACGTGCTCAAATAGAGATAACGTGCTGTCGATTGAGAGTAGCAAACCGATGTGCAGTTTCCTTCATGATTCCCGACACCGAAATTCGACCCTGAATGCACAGTTTTTCTTGTTTGTTGATTAGTTCTGCTTACCTGGAAGCAAGCAGATCAGGTCGGAGTCGTTGGAAATACAGCGCTTTATGTACTCAACACTGCTGTCCTGTGTCAATACAACGAGGCCCCGAGAATAAGAGACCAATGTTGACGTCAGGGAACACAACTCAAATGGCCAGAAAAGAACAAAAGGTGCAAGATTGCATTGATTCAAAACAATTCCGCTATGGAAGTGAGTCAATCGAAAAAAAGCAAACAAAATTGAGTGATTTTTAGTGTCTCTTCCAGTGTTGTATGAGCAAATCTCTATATGAATCCTCAAACCTCAATATCACTCTTATTTTCGGACTTCCGCCTGCATGTCGGTCCTGACCGGAAAACGGAAGCGAACCGTGCTCACTGACACTTGTTCTGCTCGAAACTGCCAGAAGCCTCCGCGTAGTGACCTAAACGCATTTTCATAAATTCTCAGCTCAGCTTCCCCAACTTGCCTATTCAGGCAAAGATAAAGAATCGGCGGAACGATAAGATTATTGCAGATGTAAGCCATAAAATTGACGAACTCAAGCCACGGAGTTGTGGGCACATGAAGAAAGTTGTAGGTAACCGTTAAGGTGATGTCAAAGGCGAATCGTATCGCAGCGTAGAGCAGAATGTTCTTCTCGCTGCGCAGATTTTTCAAATGAACCATTTTCATTTTGGTCCTCACGAGATGGATTATAATCCAAATGTAGATGGTCAAGGTGAGAATTGTGGCTGTAATCAGCACGTAAGAGCCGACTCGGAGCAATAGAAACGAGTACGGTTTGGTCATGTCGTAGCGCGAAATGTAGACACCCGGCACTACTATGTAGCCACACCAAGGACTGAAAAAAACGGTCACATAGGCAGCTCCGAACAGCCAGGCTGCAGTTAGAAGAACCTACAATACACTGCTTCAAGACTGTTTCGTCACTGTTTCTGACATACCGTATGCACCAATGAGGGATAGTTGAATTCGCAAATAATTCTGAGCCTGTTCAACGCTAGAACAAAGCTCAGCACAGCCTCGACTCGTATTGCAGCCGAGATAATCATCAAAGCAGAGGCGGCAAGACGGAAAGGATCACAATTGATGATATTCGTAATACCAACAAAGAACGTTCCAGGAGCCATCACGCATTGAGTGACACCTATTTGGATCATAATACGGTAGCACTCCATTGAGCGGTATCTCTTTTGTGTGCAGAAAATCTAAACAATTGATAATTGCAGTTTTGATCTAATGTAAGCGGATGGTTACGTAGAGGATCCGAATGTAGAAAGGTGCCAAGACAATCCCACACGTTGTAAAAACGACACCGATCCAGAATTGCATTGAATCCACCATGACTGATTGTGGCGAGCTGAACCTGAACACCACAGCGTACTGAAAAGACGTTTTAAAGAAGAGAATTCAATATGAAAAGCATCAAAGCTGAAGTCCTTTAAGAATAACGAACACAAAGGTTATCACAAAGGTTACTATTGTTCTGCGTTTGGCACTAAAAAATGTGACGAGTTTATCTCCAAACACGGTCGTTTGAATGTAGAATTGAGCGAATACAGAGCTGTAGGTATTGGAAGCTTTGTAAGAAGGAGCTGAAACTGATAGAAACAAAGAAGCAGCGGAAAGATTGCGCCTAGTTGAACTAGAGCCTGATGTATAGTTAGTTCTACCGCGAGTGCCAAATTCAGAAAATTGCATCGGAATTGTCTCAAGCCGGAATCTGCAGCGGAATCGTTATCAGATTCTAATCAAAATTAAGACGCCAGCCAAAAAATATTGTGTTGCAAGGATAGCAGAACGCTTTGCACTAATAATACGACAAAAGACGCCAAAACCTGCTCAAATGAAATGTAGGTGTTGGCGTTTCTTTGGCACGGGGTTGTCCGAACAGTTGTTGAGTTGCGTTGAAAAGTACAAATTCAGGGATGCATAACTTTTAGCTCTATTATGCTGGCACAAATTCGCTGACTTCAATTGGATTGAACTTTTTAGAGAGCTTCATTGTTTGTGTGTTGAGTCCGTTTTTTATCTGGAAATCAAAAGGGCATCTTGTTGCTTCGAGCAATCAAAGCAACATCCGTTGAAAGTAAGCAAACTCGATTAATTAGGAACAGAGCTCAAGTTATTCTCTAAATGACGACGACTACTATCGTTCCCACCTCATTGCTAGTCATGGAAGGAAAAGGCGATAGAAGCCTGCACCAGATGACCAATTACATTTACTGAAATGTGTTTTTGATTATTTTTCATTTGATTATTCCAACTTTGTAAAGAACTAATAGCGAGAAAACAAGGAAATCTACTAATGATTAACACAGCGTAAATCCGCGTCCATACTGAAGCAAGACAAAAACCAAAAGACCCAAAATACTAGATTTAAAGTTGGTGACGACATGGCTAAATCGCGTCTGAATGAAGATTTGTGTCATAAAATGATTACAATCTTCGTGATGCTCTGTTGGTTTCAGCCAAAGATTAGGCTAGACTAACCATGCCTTTGCTAGCTAGTTTATTTTAGCTCAGTTAGTTTGTTTGGCATGACTCGTAGGTCGTCAGACCTTCTAAGCTTGAAACAATGTTCTGTACTTGTTTTTTTCGTCACTCAAAACTCAAAATTTTATTCTTCTTTTTCCATTTAGTTTGTTGTTTTGGTGTTCTTTGTCTCTAGGCCTATGTAGTGCAGCGTCACACAATCAATGTACTACGCGCTGTCTGTCTGGTGGAGCAAGGCTTCAGGAGCAGTCATGCGAGAGAACGAGGCTCAATATTGTTTGTTTATTTCGTTTCTGATTGTCTGACCAGGAGATCGGATAGGCGAGTTTGAGATTCACTGTGCTTGAAATACTATCGGTCAAATGAATTCGAACGCCAATCGTTCAAAACTTTACAAACATTTCCTCCTCCATTACGCTGACAATGACAACGTCTAGCATTCAATTTGCGCTAAATTAATTTGTCCCGCGTTTATTAAATCAAATGACTGAGCGAATAACAAGCCGAGAGTACGGGTGTGGTTTCGTTTCTTCTAAACACGGCCAGTCGTAGAGCGGACGGCAAAAACCTTCATTCTGCGAAGAGGAATGAATTTGCTTCTGATTGACCTAAATCGTCAAGTCAGTTCCTGATAGCATAGGAAGCGGACACACTGATTGAGGATCAAATAAAGCGCCGGTGGTACGAACATCGTGCTCAGAATGCAAGCCATCGAGTTTGCAAAGTCGTAGAGTGGCGTGTGCTCTATGCCCGAGTAGTAGACCAGGATCAGAGGAAAATCAATGCAGAATCTGGTCAACGCGTAGACAAAAATCGACTTTTCTCCTGTCAGCTGCAGCTTCCCTACTCTGAGTTTCATCCGAATCAAGAACGCAATAATGTAGACGTAAACCGCCAAAGTCAGACAGACGGCCACATAGAGCGAGTAGGCAAATAGCGTCATCAGAGCATCCGAGTGCCAATCGTAGCTGGCAATGAAGACACCGGGCTGAATACCGTAGCGGCAGCAGAGAAACTGAACTGTTACAAAGGTGCAGATGCCCAAGAGCCAGGTCATAGCGAGGAGAGCGCGACAAATCCAGTCGGGATAGTTTAAGCCACAAATGGTTTTCACTCGATTCAGTGCGAGCACAAAACCAAGCCAATATTCCATTCTTAGACCAGCCGGAAAGAGCCTCATCGCGTGCGAAGCAACGAGCCCTGGATCGTAGTCAAGAATCTGCGCGATGCCGGTCATCGCAAATGGCAGAGGAGTCGTGATACAGTGAATGATGCCGGTTTGAATCATGATCCGGTAGCATTCAAGTGATCGATATTTTGGAGTTTTCATGAAGATCTACGCGTTGTCACCGTTCTATTGATTGCATGATAGAAAGTAGACTTACGTAAAGAATTCGAATGTAGACCGGAAGAAGAGTCAAAGGAATGAGAACAAATGTTAGGCCGACTTCTAGTTGGTAGGGTTGCATGCTCCTATGAAGCTTGGTGGATATTGCTTTGAATGCACGTTGTAATTTGTCAAAATACTGGATTGTTAACCGTGTTGTTGCTCATTATGTGATTTAGATCGACAACAACAATTAGCTCCAAATAAATGAGTCATTTCAGTTCCTACACGCTAGATATATTGACAGCTGTTCGACAAAGTTCAAGTAACACAGATCAGCCGCCAACATAATTGGCGGTCTCACTAGTCATACCGCGAGGCAATTTGGTTTCCGGTGCCTCTAGCAAGAGAGTTCCTTGTCTTGGTTGTATTGTCATTGACTGGAGCTGAAAGCGGTTCTGCTGGATTCGTTGGAACTAGGGATGTGCGGAAATAGAATTTCGAAAACGGAAGTCGAAGTCTCTTTGGAACTGTAGTCCACATGGTTGCTAGCAGTTTTCATCATTGGATTTCCCGTTTGAAGTCAGAGCTCAGAAGCTTGAGCGACACTGCCAGAGCTATTCTTCTCTCCTCTTTAAGCGTGCCAGAAAACAATTGTAGTCAAAGACTAAAATAGCGGCGGGATTCTCAGGAACCTCAGGAGGCTTTAGTATACATAGTTTACCTGACCCCGAAGCAGAACAACTTGGCGCCGGAGTGCAACTTTCCGTTGAGCGGCATTGCCAGAGAACTTGGTGATTCTCAGTCTCTCCTCTCCTCTTTATGAGTGTCATAGAAACGAAACGGTTGTATTTATAGACTTTCTCTATTCGCAATCAGTTCACTTTGGCTTCTAACACTTTTGATCCATGCAGCTGGCTCACCTCTAGCTGTAGCTAGGAAGAAGAGCTGACAAACAGCGATTAGCGCGCCGCAAATGAGAAATACCATCGACCACTGCAAACATCGACCACTGTGTGAATGCATAATGAACAAAACAAACAAACCTCGGAATGCAGATTGTCCGGAGCTACAGCGTGTACCACGTGCGGAAGCAAGAGGATGGTGACTGCGTGAATCACGTTGATCACGCCCATGACAAAGTGAGAATGCTGAGCGGCGACCAGTTGACCGCTTTTGAGGGTTGCCACAGCTGACAAGGCGTTACCGTTGATTGCCACGCAGAAACAGAAAAACGCTGCGGTAGAGGCACTTTTGGGTAAAAATGCCATCAGCAAGAAGCACACTAGCAGCTGGATTTGAGCTACGACGGCCAGTGTGAGAATTCGCAATCGTTGGGTCACACACGTCGCGTAGTCACTGACCGGACCGGCTATGAGCTTGGAGATAATGGCTATAAGAAAGGGGAGAGCGCCTGCCAGTCCCGTTGTTGACACTCCGTAATTGAGGACCTGCGTATGCCGGAAATTAGACCAAATTTTCGTCTAAAATGCTCACTTTGTTCAGATAAATTGGTCCAAACTGCGTAAACAGATTATAGCCTAGGGCGATGGCAATGTAGGAGACCCAAACACCCCAAACGGGAAGGCTGCGAAGAATCTCTCTGTACGGAACTGGCTGTCTTTGAGAGGATCGTCTGTGTTTGTCTTTTTCAATGTTCGCGAGCTCTTTTGTAGACACGAGTCTAAAGTGGAAACCAACGGTGCAAGAAAATGGATGCAAGAAGTAGGTTGAACCTGTGATTCTGTGGCGAATCCGAGTAGAACACAAAGAATGCTCCAAAGCAGCAGGAGGTTAGCAGGGCGTGCAGATAGAACGCAGACTGCCAACCGAACCGGGAAGCGCACAGAGCTCCCGATACGGGCATTGTAAACATGGGTGCTATCTGAAACTCGAGGTTTTGCGTCAAAAATGACATTTGGAGATGTTACCTGCACACAAGCGTTCTGAATGACCACATACAATCCTGCTTGCTTCAGAGTTGACCAATTTGACGTGAACGATCCCATCGCCGGGTAGGTTATCGCTGTTGCGAAGCCCTAGAACTCGATGCAAGAGTGCGCTCTTCTGATCATACCTCTAGCAGTCGCATTCCTAGAAGCCAGAAAAAGCCACACGACGCTGCAAATGGAAGAAATGCCGTGGAAACAGCGCTTAGGAGACCGAAAATAGCAAAGAGGAACCTTAATCAATGAAGCTAGCTTGGCGGAAACACGATTTCTACCTCATTTCAATGTTTCGCGAGAGCAAAATAATCGAAATGCTTCCCAGAATGCTTCCAACGGCAATGACAGAGAACAACCAGGTCCGTTCGGTGCTGCTGTAGTTGTGAACTGAGTGGTCTGAACGCTAAATTCCACGGATTCGCTCTTGCATTCACACCTCACCTTCCGTTGAATTCCCATTCATGCAGATTATTGTGAAGTTCAGGATCAAAGTGTTACTTTTCAGAAACGTGTGGCACAACAACACTATGATTAGAACCACAAATCGGGTCTGATGACAAAAGTGAAGCGACATTAGTAGGCCGATTTCTAAAAAGCGCCAAATTTGAACTCCAATCGACATGTGCATTCATTAAAAAACGCGTCAACACAAACGCGGCTGATTCCATCTTTCACCGAAAACAAACAATGCCGTTCGGACAGGTTTATGGCGGTAGTCTAGCGCGCAGTGATGTTCTCTACTGCAAACAGAGAGCAAGCAACGGACGCCGCACTTTGTTTTGAGAGGATTAAGCCTATTAACAGTACAGTAACAGTCATCCAGACGAGTTGACATGCGCTCTTGCAGTGCATTAAAATGACTTTTATGTCAGAGTGCATGCCGGAAGTGCGAGCATCGCTAGTTTTTGAAGTGTACCGTCACGTCCGGAACAGGTTTTTCACGATTGTCGCAATTTAAAAGAGATGAAAAGGTGGAAAGGATTTGAATGCAAAAAATGTGTTTTTTGCATTGATCTGCGGCAGTGGTTTCGACCATCAAATTGACACATTTACCGGTGATTATAGTTTTGTTGATGGGCGGCGTTTTTCTAGCCCGGAAAGTACGGGAATGACCGCCGATTTGAGCAGTCGCTAGCAGCATTTGAGAACGGGCTAGAGCTGTAAATAAGTCAAATGGTGCTTGCTTATTTGAAGGAAATGCTCACAAAGGGTATCAAAGAACCCAAACGTTGCTCTAATAGTACAGTGTGAAAACTTGACGATCATCACGGAAGTCGCGCTTTGTTGATTTGAATCCTTGTGGGGTCACTTGTCAGCATTTTCATAACGAAAACATAACGTGAACTCGTCACATCGTGCTAACTGCGAGTAATGCATTGTATCGGCCAATCTCACCTAAATCCATTTTTGAGCATTACAGAAGCGTTTAAAAAGCGTTCAAAACAAAATTTGCGTAAAAAAGTTACCTAATAAAATTTGTTAAGGTTTGCCGTGGATGGAACCTGTGACCTTTCGTTAGCCATTTTCGCAACACAAACCTAATGTGGGCAGCAGCAAATAAGCACATAGACCTACACATCGGCCAAATTTTAGAGAAATCGGAGTTGTCCCCTTCGTTGGTAGCTCTGGGAGATTTGACGACGATTGACGATCATCACGGAAGTCGCGCTTTGTTGATTTGAATCCTTGTGGGGGTGCACTTGTCAGCATTTCCACATAACGAACTCGCCTCTGCCACATCGTTATCTCCACAAGTTTACTCGTGTTATTCTAATTATCCTCCTGTCGACATCGCGTTTCAAAAGCAACAGAGCATGAGAACGCTAATCCGTTCACGCTTACCTCCCGGAGGGCAAGATTTACCTTCATTTTGCACCTATTTGTACTACGTCAGCATCCGCATCTGTACCACAATTTGTTTCTCGTCCGTCTGAAATCCTCGTGTTTTGAACGAACTGCGCTAGTCTAAAATTATTCAAATTATGTTCGTAGTCTTTGATCGCTTGTTTCCCAAACGACCGTTTTTATGATTCAACCAATATGAATAATTGGAGGACATCTTTCCATCGCACACAGCTTGCATCTCCAATTTCAGGCTTAACTATGATAGCTCGTCGTATCGAGCTCGGCTGGATTCACCTTCTCTCGTCAGTTGTATGCACTCCGTTGCTTATACGAGTGTGCTACGTAAGCATCGCTTCCACTAGGCTCATAGTTCCAACGTACTTTAGGTGCTCATCTCACAGTATGAGTACCGGAAATACGACTGTTTCCGGATCATCTCTCAGCTTCTCTTCTTCCACATTTTCTGCGGCCTTTCTTACATCTTCTACGGTCTCGGCATTCTACTCAACAGCTACTTGTTTGGTTTTGTTGAGGCCGCTCATATAGTCACAGTTTCCTGCTTTTGTACTACAAACGCGATGAACGCAGTTTTGGCTTTTAACCGAATGACTTTGATCTGTCGATGGCATCTTCCGATTTGGCTTAGTCCGGTAAGAGTGAATTGAGCATGGCGATTGCTAGGGATACGGTTGCAGGCGTTGCAGATTGCTTGCTGGCTGGAGTTTGCCTTCCTCATTTTGCTCTTTTTCTCACCTTTTAAAGGAATGACCGTCGGAGAGGACAAGTACTTGGTCATCTTTAATCCGCACAACGCAGTCATGATCGCCTTTGAGGCGTTCAGATTCTACTCGAGTGCATTTTTCGGACTCCTCTCTATGACGCTCTACGTGGTCATTCTAGCGTACTTGGCCTATCACAAGTATCGATTCAAGACGACCGCTGTGAGCAAAGCGGAGAGGATCATTGCTTTTCAGGCCGGATTGACATTTTTGTTCAATTTTATGACCGCCTTCGCTTACTTCTACTGCTACGTTTGGCTGATGGAGAGACGGTGGACGTCGGTAGTGTACGTTCTAGAGCAGATGCTAAACTTTATGTATCTGCCGCTGATTGTGTACTTGGCTTTTAATAAGTAAGCTGAAGAGTTTGTTTGCCGTAACCTGGATTGAAAACATTTGCAGGAAATTACGCTATCAAACACTGTTCAAGCCGTGTGCAGCACTAGTTCAGAAGATTGTATTGCTTAGCACAAAGGCATAAACTGCGATTTTCTGTCATATTTTCTGTCATTTTCTGTCATGTTCACTCGTAACAGACGCTTACCGCTCTCTTTTTCATGAAACTGCAATTTAACAAATGTTAATTAAGTCAGTTGGTTGTTGGAAACACGTTTTAATGAACTATAACTCTTCAGAGGAGGCCTCCAACGACTGGGTGACCGACAATGAGCCCTCGTCCTACATTCCTTCGCTTTTAAGAGTCCTTGGAGGAGAACTGTGACCAATAAGGAATCCACTAGTAAGACAAGGGACTGTTATGCACAGAACGGCATCAGCCGCACCGACAGGGCTTTACCATCGGGCTTTTTGTGTTTGATTTTTTAAGGCAACCCCAATTAATGCATTGATGTAGCATTTTGCTCTGAAAGTCCTTCGCTGTACGTCATTTGAGTGACATTTATCCCACTTTTGCGTTAGATTAATGTTTTACTTTTTCAACCATCATTCGATACGGTCTTACTCGATTCAAATTTGTAGCCAAAGAGATTGGCTCAGTTGACGGTGGCTTCTGACCGGGGAGCGTCGAGAACTTGAATCGCTGAACAAAGTTTGTTATGACCTAAACAAGGGGCTCTCATTCTGGAAGACCGATGCAATCAACCAACCAAGAAGATCTCTGCTCTCGCCAAGCTTTCGCCCAAACAGGCGCGTTTGCCAATGCTAAATGGGATCACCTTCTTTTCGAGTTGCTTCCCCTTGATAGGCTCCAAAAATCGATTCGGGTTAAACTGAAAATGTCTTTAGAAATCCAGAAATCTATGTTTGCTGCCTACCTCCAAGGGATTTTCAAAAACCGTTGCATCTCTCATTGTAACGCTTACTTGAGGAGCGATTACCGTACCCTTCGGAATGAAATAATCACCAACAACGCTCTTTTCTGTTGTTTCGCGGAGAATGTTGAACGAGACAATGTTTGAGCATCGCAGGATTTCCTGAATTCTGCGATAATGAGCTCTCTTGATACGAAGCGGACTTACAGCAACGACCGCATTGGCATAGGGCATGTTGGCCTTGTCGGTGATCTCAACAAATCGATCGCCTCTTGTAGTTTGAAACACTTCTGCCCGCAGCCGGTCTTGAATCTCAGGTTTGTGAAGCATAAACAGAAAAGCCCACAAGATTGAGGTGATTGAAGTTTCAGTTCCGCCAAAGTAGAGGTCGAGAAGGTTGGCGGCCATTCGTTGCTCGTTGAAAAAGCCCATGTCTTCGCCAGTCGCCTATCGTTTCTTCATTTCAATCAAATAGGCGTCAATGTAGTCTTCCGCGCCAAGCGATTCGTGGATGATGTAGGTTCCGTTGTTGATCGCTTCAATCCTGAACGAAGATGGAGGTGTTTCGGTCGTTATTTAGCTTGTAACCCAAGAATTTACTGATCCCAACCCCTTTGCAAAATGCAGTTTTTGTAAACTCACCGTTTCCCAATCAGCACCCTGAAGTGCTCGATGATCTCGAACGACGGATAGGCGACCAAATCAAAGCGTTTACGGAGGAAAGGCAGCTTTGAAGTGAACTCTCCAAAGAAGACCATATCAATCGCTGTCAGCGCGTCCCACTGTTTGTCCATTCCACCCTTCATTCGTCGCAATTCGTCAATATTGCTCTCGTCATAGCGATATCCGACGAGGATCTTGTTAATCACAGATCCGACGAGGACATCGAGGAAAGGGGCGGGATTGAATTCTAGTTGCTTCGAAAGCGTGCTCTCAATCTGCGCGTCAAGGTCGTCAAATTGAAATCCGATTTCTTCCAAAATTCTCAGTTGCATGATGTTACGACCGAATCCGAAATCTCTCAAAACTCGCAGAGAAAATCGACGTTGTTCTTGCCAGGCTGGCCCGTCGGTCCAAATCAGGCCCATGTTGTCTGCAAGGTGGCCAGCTACTGAAGCTGAGGGAGGTTCACATCACTCACCTCGATATCCAGTGAAGACGTACGCCTTCTGTCTACCGTTATGGGCTTCGCCGTTCTTGACAAACGTGTCTTGAATGAGGTCGAAATCCACCACCATGACAACGGGCATTGGGCCCACCCATACAGTGTACACATTACCGTACTCGCGCTTGCACTGCTCGTACCACTGAACCAGTGACTGTCCGTTCCAGTTGGCCAAAGCAATCTGAACCAAATTGCCGAGAAGAGGCCAAGCAAAGGGTCCCGGCGGCAGGGACTTGATCTTCTTCTGGTGCCAGGACAGAAAGTAGACGGTCAGAAAGAGAAAAACCCAAACGAATGGCGAAAGCATTTCGGCGAAACTCAACTGAAATGCGGAAAAGTGTTTCAAACACCATTTAAACAGGATTTGAAGCGGTGTGGGCGAGTCATCTGTTGACTTTTTGTACCCGGCAGTGTAACGCGGTTCGTTGTTCACCAAAGAGCGCCAAAAAGCGGAGAAGATGAAAAGCACAATTAACAATTAGGGAATAAAGGATCCAAAAAAAGACGCCGCTAAACCCTGTTGGTCTTTGGACGAGACTGCCATTGACGGGCCACTGATAGCGGCGGTTGGTCAATAACAGAGGGGCGCACAATGACGACGACGACGTCTTCGTTGGTTGTGGAGTCGGGGAGGAAGTCTTTTGCATCATGACAGTTTGAACTAAAGTTGCACTGTGACCATTCACTCGCTAATTGAATTAGACGAAAATTGTGGACAAATCAACAGTTCCGATGAGTAGCGATCGGTCTCAATGGCTCCACAAATTCTTCATCCGAAGCTGATAAAACGACTCAGACGCAGTAAAAGATAAAAAAAAACGAATGGCGCTTTGTTGTGTACACAGCAGCGACAAAACGACCGTCACAAGACCAAAAGCTGATCGGTTGTTACGTGGAGGCGAAGGTAAGACCGCAAAGATCATTCCCAACGACAGGTGGACTGCTTTTAAGTTTATTTACTAGAGTACACGTTAGGAGCACACGTTTGAGTACACGTTTCATGTTTTCCACACTTCAATTTCTTGGTTTGTCGTTTTGTCGTCTTCCATCAACGATGCGACGTAGCGCTCGCTATTGGCATAACATGCGAGTTACTCTGTACTGACACGTACAAAATGCCGACAATCGTTTTTCCCGCCGTTTTCTTCGCCGCGTACACTAGCTTCTCTCGAACGGATTTGTTCAGAGTACAGTAGATCAACGCCGTTCCAACTAAAAACACAAAAAAAAGCAGTGAATCACCGTTCCACGCGGCTTTGTTCTCAACATACAATGGACGGAAATCCAACAAAGCTGCGCGAAAATGCCAACGAAAACACCTTGTAGAAGGTAGCTGGCGGCTAGATAGGCCAGCGCGCACAGGTCGCCTATAGCGGCGACTAGAAGCGTTTGAAGTGAGATCTGAACAATCGTGAATGTACCCTAAGCGGTGGCTACAGTAACCCACCTTGACTTGATAGCTCAGTTTCATCTGTTTCCCCGCTCTAAACGCCATTCTCATCAACTGAACGCACATAATGACGTAGCACGTCGTAATCACTCCCAGTTTGATGAAATTGATGATAAAATGGACCCGGTAAGTCTGAATATCAGGCTCCATCAGAGCAGCCGCTCTAGAGGGGATTACGGTACCTTGCCGTCGAGCAGAACACCAATGTAGGGGTCGTAAACATAGTACATTTCTTCGGGCTGTAGCGCAATGTACACTCCCACGTAGATGACGATGTAGGCAGTCCACAGCCAGGTACGGTAGCCTTTGAAGAGGAACTCCGCCAAACGCTCGTTGACGAACATGAGCATGCGGTTGATGGCGAGCACTTGGGAAGCAGCGCTGTACACAAACCAGGCCACTAAACAGAGGTTCACTGTACATCTGAAGATTGCGGCTTACTTGTCGCGAAATAGGCATACGGTATCGTCCAATCGTGGCCTGTGCATGGTGATAGATTAAGCAAGGACAGCAGACCGCAGATGAGGGTAGCGTTTATCAAATTGACGACGTCCATTGCGGTGGTGATGGCAAGCAGCTTGTAGCACGAGTTGACCAGCAAGCAAGGCTGACTAAACAAGAAAGCTTGGAGATGCGTGTAAACTACGGTATCTTACATGAACACGAAGAGAACGAATACGGAAATTGGGATGGAAACGAGGCCCAGACACAAATAGCCGATTCCGATGATCATCCTTCTGGTATCGTTAGGTCCATTCGAAAATTCCATATAATTCGTGTCGTTAACGCAGAGGTAGTGTGGCATGGCAACGCAGACCTAAAAGGATTGTTGTTGAAAAACGGCTTCACGAGAGCAGACAAAGACAGTAACGCGTTTAAATGTTTAACGCGCGCCAAGTGTTAATTAATTGTGTTACAAATGAAGTTCAGCTGTTTGGGGCAACAAAATAGGAACTAACACTACGCTACTCACCAGACGTTTTATATTCGCTTCCACAGACAGAGACATCAGATTTACTACAAATGAATCAAAGGAAAGAACTAATTAAATACGGTTGCTACAAGATACAACAAGTATTTGATTGTTATGGCCGCTTTATGACGGTTGTTGCGGTTAGTTAGAGCCTCTAAGGGTACAGGACAGCATGTAGTTCGACGAATAGTGATAATTTAAAGAAAAAAAAAATGAAGATTGACGGTTTTGAGTGAGAACGTCACGAGGACAAATGTGTTGGAGAACATTACAAATTAGTTCAAAGTTATTAAAACAACGCTGGTAACATTTTCAATTAAAAAAACAGCCATTTGATGGTTCTTCAGAACAATTGTGATGTTCTCTTAAAGTGCCAAAGCTCCGCGGTAACGGCGTTAATCGATTAGAGCATTTATCTAAAAGGGCAACCGTAATGTCTGTAATCAAAACAATTAGAACTGCGGAATGGAATAACAAACAAGAACCAAGTTCAGAAATAATCAGAAAAAGCGCAATTTTCTTGGAAATGGTAAAAATATCTGAACGCTGACGTTCATATCGCCATGGACATTGTTCCAAACGAAATTTGGTCTTCTTTTGCCCTAAATTCGCTCATCATGTGTCTAAAGTCAAATAATTATAGTACGGTGTTGAATTGATTAAAAAAATTAACAGGAGCGCAGCAATATAAGCGTTGATAGTTGAACTTGGCTTTTCCTGGCTATTTCCTTGGCTATTCCAGGATGGAATTGCTTTGCATTGTTATCTTGACCTTTATCTTGACAATGTGGGTCCTATTATCGTGTTTCAATTGCTCGTCGTCTGTGATGTGAACACCTCAGCGGGCAACTTTGTTCATTTGATGGTTTCGTTTCAACAAGAACGGCAATTCAGGTGCAAAAATAGGTTAGAAACAACTCAATGTTGTGCGATGTTTTCATACACGATGACAAATAAAGCGGTTGAACGGAAGCTGCAAGCATAAATTGCTATAATCCGCATTTCAATGCACAAATTAGGTGTAAGACTTTAGGCACGAGGTGTTTGTTATTGAGACTCTCCAGGTCGATAATTGAATTTGTACATTATTGTACTCTTTGTATTCGGTGTATTCTGTGTGTTTTTCGCGTTGCGTAAAGGTTCAATGATGAAACTTTGAAGGTTCCCACAAACGATATTGTTTTCTCGGTTCCCCGGAAGAATCTGACCCCTCCCTTGGAATGTCTGCGAGGCTCAGATCGTTCGGGGGATTGTCAGTTGTCGGAGACTCAGTTTCTCCGCGGGATTCTAAAGTTGAACCGTTTTCTTTAACTGACAATCACAACAATGTAAACCGGTACTGTTTCTTATTCTTACCAAAATTGACGTCAATTAAGCCGCAGCGTTGTTACTGAGAACGTCGCCCTGGGACCGGATGGGTATTATATAATAGGGCAACCCCTCTGTTTACTCTTCGAGTGCCAACCTTGATTATTTTACTATAAAATTATACATGTTCCCGTGGATAAAATTATACATGTTCCCTGTTTCTTTACGTTCTAGGTTCTCTCATTGGTTACTTCTGTAAGTTCAATTCGGTGTCCTCAAAGTTCTATATTCTGAGTTACCTTCCACGACTAGTCGCTACTCGCTTTGCAGCCCGCACTAGGACTTGAGCGCCAACGGTAGCTGCAGAATGTAGCTAAACGTCGAATATGAACTGAACCCTCAATCAAACGGCTCAAAAACGGCCGTTTTTTGTCCAAGTAATTGCCCTTTGTTAGTGGATAAGAGGCGTAAAGTTGTTGTTGCAAATGAATCAGCGATAGTAGCGGGTATCTCACATTCCGGCTACAATCATACACCTTTACATTCAGTCATATTCGCCATAATTAATTAATTTGTCAATCTACATTACATGCCATTGGTCTGAACAATCAAGCCTTGTGTTCAGATGATGCTGAGCCACGAAACTGTTATTGGCTTCATTTATTTAATTCCTGCCTTTCTCTTCACCCCGCTGCTTGTCCGTCTGCTCATTGTGAGTGTTCATCGCTAGTTTCTCTTTGAAATATGCGATTTAGGTTCTTGTCACGCGTAAAGAATACCGCAGATTGTTGTGCTATCGCCTGATTGCCCAAGAGGTCCTTCTCAACGTCTTATGCGGCGCAGCCTATGCGTTCAACGGTTTATCCGCTTTGATTGACGACGAACTATGGGCAATTCCCAAGTACAGTCAGCTCGCAATGAGGAATGCTATGAACTCGATTGCATTCCTAAATTTCTCTTTGGCGCTGAACAGATTCGGTGCTATTTGTGGTTTGAAACTCCCCAAAATGGTCTACGTCGACTGTGTGAGTTTGGACTGTGAACTGGCAGTCTCTAGTAACGCCTTCAGGCTCTTCAACTCGGTGGCTGGACGTTCTTCATCGGAGTTTCCACCATCTGTGCCTTGGGGCTCACAGGAATGCACTTTGATAGGGATATGTATTTGGTCTATGAGAACGAAGACCTCGCACTTACGCACATTGTACGAACAGTCGCCATTGTTCTCCTGTTCACGCTGCTCTCTTGCTCATTTCTGGCCTACATGGGAATTGTGATGCATCTTGCAGTGCACAGATGGCGACAGAAGGGAAAATCAAAGCTGAACGCGAGCGAGAAAAGCATCTCTGTGCAGGCAGTCTTGATTTTCGGAGTAAACGTCTTCACCGCGTTGGTTTACTACCTTTTGCTCGATTTCGTTTTCGCGCATTTATGGGCGCGCTGTCTGTTTGCCGTTCTGCACATGCTCAATTTTGTGATTTTGCCCTTGGTGGTCTACCTTGGATTCAACAGGTATAGTTGAGCTGAGTTTGAAAATTAGCGGTTCGAATAGAAAACTTCGTCGACAAGTCTGCTCGACCAAGTCCACGGTATCGTTAACGCTAGGTCATTAAAACTATGCAGCCACGGAACTCGCTCACTAGTTTTCCGCAGCTGTGAAAGTCAAATAAACAATTCGATGCTTGCAATTTATTGGGTTAACTGATTCATCCACAAAACAAGGACGATGAGCACAGTGAACGTGGTCACTGCTTAGATAGCGCCTCCGGCAACGTCGCCGACAGCTCCGGTGGCTCCCTTGGCGATTCCTCCGACGCTTCCGGCAAGTCCGCCAACGACGGGAAGACCGCCGACTGAAAGGTGGATTGAGAGCGCTTCTGACTCTGAACGGACTTACGGAGGCCGAGGACGGTTTCAAGGAGCGACATGACGATCTTGAGAATAGCTCCGATGAGTCCACCAGCGCCGCCTTCACCTCCGAGGAGGCCGCCAACGATGGGAAGACCGGCAAGGAGTCCTCCGGCTCCTCCTTCGCCTCCAGTGAGTCCTCCGAGGAGACCTCCAACCAAGGGAAGTCCGCCAGCGATGCCAGAAACGGCATCAACGGCTCCTCCAGCGGCTCCAGCGGCTCCGCCAGCGGCATCACCGGCGCCTCCGAGGATGGGGCCAACGATGGGGAGGCCGCCAGCAATTCCAGAGACAGCATCGATGGGTCCCTTGGCGAGACCTCCAACGACGGGAAGTCCTCCGGCAATATCTCCGACGGTTCCGAGGAGACCGCCAGCAGCTCCGGTGGCGTCACCAGCGGCTCCAGAAGCGGCGCCGCCGAGTCCTCCGAGAAGACCTCCGACGACGGGAAGACCTCCAGCGATGCCAGAAACGGCATCAACGGCTCCTCCAGCGGCTCCGCCAGCGGCATCACCGGCGCCTCCGAGGATGGGGCCAACGATGGGGAGGCCGCCAGCAATTCCAGAGACAGCATCGATGGGTCCCTTAACGAGTCCACCAACGACGGGGAGACCTCCGGCAATATCTCCGACGGTTCCGAGGAGTCCGCCAGCAGCTCCGGTGGCGTCACCAGCGGCTCCAGAAGCGGCGCCGCCGAGTCCTCCGACAAGACCTCCAATGTCAATGCCGCCCTTGTTGTGGCCAGGGGCGTCGTCGGATTTGCCGCCCTTGGGTCCCTTGTTGTGGCCAGGGGCGTTTTCAGAGTTGCCGGGTCCGTCTTCGGCCATCTAAACGGAGAATTCGGATCCTGTGGGATTGGCTTCTTGCCACTCACCACGGCGGCGACGACGAAGAGAAGAGAGAGGAGAGCGAGGAGCTTCATGTTGAACGACTGCGGTCGAGTGAATGATTCTGCGATCGGCTGCCCCGCTTTTGTATCCGTCGGAATGCGCGATTTGCATTGTCGCCACGTCTGCCACGTTCCTCTCTGTTTTCAACGTTTGGTCGACTGCGCCGCTGTGCGAAAACAACGTTTACATGATCTTTAAACAGTTGCAGAATGACTTTTGTTGCCACGTCGGCCACGCCACGTTCTTGTCAAACGCTTTGACTTAAGAACTTAAGAATTTATGGTCGCGAATGCTAATTGGCGTTGAATGTGCGGAGCAGACCCGAATACTTTGAAGACGCAACTGAAGACGTTTTTGCAGTTTTCCGCTTGAGGAAATCGACGGTTGTTCCAGGCATTGTGAATCTGTTGAACTGCTCTCTTAACAACTCTGAACACTTTGATTCTTTGATTCATGCAGTTGGGAGGATTAGGTTGATAAGACCGCTGGCGACCATAAACGAAAGTCATTCTGCAACTGTTTAAAGATCATGTAAACGTTGTTTTCGCACAGCGGCGCAGTCGACCAATCGTTGAAAACAGAGAGGAACGTGGCAGACGTGGCGACAATGCAAATCGCGCATTCCGACGGATACAAAAGCGGGGCAGCCGATCGCAGAATCATTCACTCGACCGCAGTCGTTCAACATGAAGCTCCTCGCTCTCCTCTCTCTTCTCTTCGTCGTCGCCGCCGTGGTGAGTGGCAAGAAGCCAATCCCACAGGATGCGAATTCTCCTTTTAGATGGCCGAAGACGGACCCGGCAACTCTGAAAACGCCCCTGGCCACAACAAGGGCCCCAAGGGCGGCAAATCCGACGACGCCCCTGGCCACAACAAGGGCGGCATTGACATTGGAGGTCTTCTCGGAGGACTCGGCGGCGCCGCTTCTGGAGCCGCTGGTGACGCCACCGGAGATGCTGGCGGTCTCCTCGGAACCGTCGGAGGAATCGCCGGAGGTCTTCCCGTCGTTGGAGGCCTCGTCAAGGGACCCATCGATGCCGTGAGTGGCATCGCCGGCGGCCTCCCTGCCGTTGGCGGAATCCTTGGTGGAGCTGGTGACGCCGCTTCTGGAGCTGCTGGAGCCGCTGGAGGAGCGGTTGATGCCGTTTCCGGAATCGCTGGAGGTCTTCCCGTCGTCGGAGGTCTCCTTGGAGGACTCGGAGGCGCCGCTTCTGGAGCTGCTGGTGACGCCACCGGAGCTGCTGGCGGTCTCCTCGGAACCGTCGGAGGAATCGCCGGAGGTCTTCCCGTCGTTGGAGGCCTCGTCAAGGGACCCATCGATGCTGTCTCTGGAATTGCTGGCGGCCTCCCCATCGTTGGCCCCATCCTCGGAGGCGCCAGTGATGCCGCTGGCGGAGCCGCTGGAGGAGCCGTTGATGCCGTTTCTGGCATCGCTGGCGGACTCCCCTTGGTCGGAGATCTCCTCGGAGGACTCACCGGAGGCGAAGGAGGAGCCGGCGGACTCCTTGCCGGTCTTCCCATCGTTGGCGGCCTCCTCGGAGGTGAAGGCGGCGCTGGTGGACTCATCGGAGCTATTCTCGAGATCGTCATGTCGCTCCTTGAAACCGTCCTCGGCCTCCGTAAGTCCGTTCAGAGTCAGAAGCGCTCTCAATCCACCTTTCAGTCGGCGGTCTTCCCGTCGTTGGCGGACTCGCCGGAAGCGTCGGAGGAATCGCCAAGGGAGCCACCGGAGCTGTCGGCGACGTTGCCGGAGGCGCTATCTAAGCAGTGACCACGTTCACTGTGCTCATCGTCCTTCCTTCGTGGATGAATCAGTTAATCCAATAAATTGCAAGCATCGAATTGTTTATTTGACTTTCACAGGTGACGGAAAACTAGTCCGCTAGTTCTATGGAGAGAAAGCCGACATCTTCGTCTGGAAATTTCCAAATAAGCAAATCGTCGTCTGTCATCTGAAAGGGCGAAAAATGCCAGTCGGTGCTAAGGGCGGTAATTCTCACGATGCCACCATTTCTGTAGCAACGTCATGTTTCTCTGGGACCCAACAAAGCCAGAAGTTATTTAAAGATTAAGGAATACTGCAAACTAGTGTGGAAAAGACAAAAATACAAATCTGAAAAGTCAAAGAGTCACGAGGTTCATGTCTCAGCTGCGCCCATGTCAGGTTTCCAATTTTCACAGATCCGTTTCAAATCTTCATCTCGTTGTTCTTTTGTCTCCGATTCCAGCAGCAACATGACGGTCACGTGAGTGTAGTCGGAGGCTTGCTCCAATCGCGTTCCGGGTGAAACTTGCCATTCAGCCTTCACAGCCATCAGTCATCGCTATGAGTTCTCCTTTAGTTACCTTTAAAATTCCACGAATTTCCGGTTGCGTCGGCACTGCATTCTGTTGTCTCAGCACTCCTGTCGTGTGGTGATACCAAATTGTACTCACAATCGATGGTTTCCAATCTCGTTCAGGCGTTGGATAGTACTCAGGATCGACTTGTGCCATCACACTTGCAGTGTATTGGTTTATTCCTGAACAAAGAGCTTTTGAAGGGAAGAGGAAATCCGTTTACCACACGCGGAGAACAAACCAACATCAACAGGAGGCCCAGCCGGTCTGTAGCTGAACTCGTTCAGCTTATAGCTATCGGTTCCTTCCTGTTCCTGCAAACACCAACATTCAGTCCGATTCGCACTGTCTTACTTGGAAGCCTTGGATCATAAACAGTTGAGGAGCGGGAGGGCGAAACGCGCGATACACGTTTTTGACAAATTTGTCCACATTCGGAAAGTTCTTTGTGTTGGCTTCATCGAAATTCTCGACAATCGAGATCATCGGTTTACCTAAAACAAGCGCTATACCAGCAGTGGCGCATAACGTACGGCGCCGCACCTGAATGATAGGATTCATAGTTGCTAATGTTCGTCAAGTACTTTACGACCAACGGAACACAGAGCCCGTTTTGGAGCAGAACGGTCAGAACCAGAAATTCTCTTCCGTGCACGTATTCCTGAATCACGTAGCCAGAACGATTCGGCTCTTCCAAGCGCGCATCGAGCCACTTTGAGAGATCTTCAACAGCGTTCAGTTTTGCAGTTCCAATTCCTCCCATCATCGCTGAGGGCTTTGCGAACATTGGAAAGGTCTTGATTTTGTCAAGAACTCTTCGAACTAGGCGTTGTTTGTTCTGGGTGATTGAAAAATCGACAAAAACGGTCTTGGCCGTTGGAATATCAGATTGCTGGGCAATTTCAGCGATTAGTTCCTTTTCGAGGAGGTGTTCGATGTCCTTCATGTAGACGCCTAAAATTGGAGTTACCACTTCTAGTTGGCTAGACTTGGCTTCTGACGATCATGGCACTGGAGAAGACAGAATTGAAAAGCGCAGTACCTTTCAGTCCAAATCGTTCCTTCACTCGACAGACCTCCCTGATGGTCGCCTCCTCCGTGTGCATCAGCAGGATTTTCTCTCGTGGCATCAAACAGAGCAGTTCATTCACGAATTTATGAAGAAGGGGAAGTTGAATTTGATTTGTGCTCGTCACTCCGTCAAACACGTTCTTGGAATCCTGAAAAAACCGCTTATGTTGGTCATTTTACAGCCTACTTACGTCGTAGTAGATGAGAAGATCAAACGTTTCGCCGACTTCTGGTTTCACAACTGTATTTTGCGGTATAAACGCGACTAGAGCAACGCTGGAATGTAGCTTCTCGCGCAGGCCTGTTAGACTTCGCAGAAAGGCTTTTCTGCGCCGAACCAGAATAGCTACAGTTTTGTCGCTTTGTGCAAAGCCGCAAAATGCAGCTCGCTCGCTATCAGTCAATACGGTTTGTCCGACTGGCTGATAGGGCTGGTACGAAGGACGACCATAGCGGCGTGAAATATCGAGAGCGACGCTCATGTTTTGAAATATGACCCCAATTTTTTGTTTAGGTCTTTTAAATAGCCAAGAACTTGTTTTCCTCCGATCATAGTTTGAAGAGTAAAAGTTGACAAAAGCAGGAATAGGGAAAACCCACAAATATGCCGTGGAACTGGCGGGCTAGACACGCACACAGCTACACTCTTGCCAATCTTCTATTTTGATTAATCGCAAACGAGTTGTTTTGGTCTTGTAGGATTGCGGCGAAACAATTATCACACAGTTGACGAACGAAAACAGTCGTTACTTGAAATAGGCCTGTTGCGTCCTGCAAAGCTCGGTAAGCCCAAAAACTACACAAAGCACTCTAATTGTAAGCGATGCGTAAGCTGAAGCGAACTGCAATATTTGGCTTCAGTTCAAACGCGTTTAAAAGTGACTCTACTTGAAGCTTGCGAAACCACTAAGGCAGTCAGCCTGAGCCTACGGCTGTTACGGTTGGCTTAGCCAAGAACGAAGCTTAAGCGCCTTACCCAGGTAGCGTGTGATGCGACTTTAGCGCGGACGACTTTCCCGCGAAACTTTTCAAGTTGATAAATTGTTTTTACAGTTAACATGATTTCTATGACTGACCTCACGTTCTCAGCGCCTTGATCAAGTTTTTTTAAGCGGAGATTTGGGCGAGCACTTGTTATTCTTACGTAGCGTTGTTGGGAAAGAGGCTTTGAACTGAATTTTTATGCTCAGTTGTGGGCTAACCATGCTGTAACTGTCAGATAGAAACTTTTTGGCGCCTGGTGATCACGTCGGGCGTTGTCCTGTTTCAGAATGCCTGTTACCGAAATGGCTGGGCGCGTTTTAAGTCGTATCAATCGAAGGCCAGAGCAGATGTGCAAAGTGTGGATTATGGGACGGTGCACTGAAGCTATCACGCTTCCATTCATCAATTCATTTTTACACTCTCATCTACATGAATACCGGGTTTTTTGCCTTAAATAGCTAAAAGTCAATAAATGGAAGTCATGTCAGGTTTCCAGTTCTTCCGAATCCAATCCAAATCCCCATCTCTCTGTTCCGTTGTTTCCGACTCCAATAGAAGCATAACGGTAACGTGATCACAGTCGCTAGCTGTATTCAGCTTTGTTCCTGGTGCAATGTGCCACTCGGCCTGAAGCAATCAATCAGCAACTAATCCGTTTTACTCTCTGCTCACTGTAAGCTTTCCCTGAATTTCACTCTTTGTCGGCAGAGGATTGTGCGTCTGAAGAACGCCATCAGTGTAAAAATACCAAATTGATGTCAAAATTTGGGGTTTCCAACTGCGTTCAGGTTTCGGGTAGTAATTGGCATTAAGAAACGCAAGCACCATTGCTGTGATTTGGCTGATGCCTGCAAATACGGTCATTTAATAGAAATTACGACTACCGAATTCATACCACACGCAGAGTAGAGGGTCGTGTTAACTCGTACAGACGCCGGTCGATAGTTCATCTCGCCAAGCTTGTAGCTGTCCGTTCCAGCCTTTTCCTGAAACCACGCATATTGAAGCTAAGCGGGCAGTACGGTACTTGAAATCCTTGAATGATCAGAATCTGAGGATGCACAGGTTTGAACGTTTCGATCACAGTTTCAACGAAAATTCCAATGTTCGGAAAACTGTCTGCGTTCACGTTTTCATAGCGCTCGATGCAGGAAATCAGCGGTTTGCCGGTTTTGTGAGCCTCAAAATTGCCAACGTCGTACAAATATTTTACAGCAAGAGGGACGTAGAATCCATTCTGCAGAAGTACAGTAACCACCGAGAATTCGCGACCGTTGTTGAACTCTTGGACAACATAGCCCTGAAATTACCGGTTCTAAAACTGATTTTATGGCTCTAACGCGTACGGTAGGAGTGCTGTCGTTCATTCGTTCCGCAATCCACGCTTCCAGGTCTTGTTTAGTATCCAGTTTTGACGTTCCAATGCTTCCCATCAACATTGAAGGTTTGGCAAACATTGGAAAATGCGTGATTTTGGTCGTAATCTTCGCGAGAATCCGCTCTTTGCGCTGATCCATCGTGAAATCAATGAAAACAGTCTTTGCCATTGGAACCCCACATTTTGCTGCTCTCTCAGCGACACGTTCCTTCTGCGTTATGCGGGTAATATCGTTTTTGCGTACTCCTACAAGATGGCTATCAATTACGAGGCAAAGGGGCCTATAGTACCTCGCAGATCAAGTCGTTCTCGCACACGACACATTTCCAAACAAGACGATTCTTCCGTGTGGATCAGCAGCAGTTTGTGTTTTGGAACCAACTGAACAAGTTCATCGGCAAAAACATGTAGGAGCGGAATCTGGATTTCATCAGTGCAGTTCACACCTTTAACTACATTTCCGGAATCCTAGAACAAAGAAGACTAGAATAATTCCCATTTAGATGAACTCACGTCATAGAAGACAATCAAATCGAAGCATTCCTGAGCCTCTTCTTTAATGGCTTCCGTCTTTTTCGGGGCAAACGCGATCAGCGCCGCGTCATCTGGGACTTTCTCTTTAAGACCATGTAAATTGCGGAAAAAGTCCCTGCCGCATTTAACAAGCACAACGACGGTCTTCTTCGTCTGACCTATGCGGCTCAGGAAGCATTTTTCAACATCGGAAAGTACAGTTGGTCTCGCAGGCTCATGCTGTTGAAATAGAGTTTCTGGAGAGTAAGAGAAATTGTCAACTTTGAGAACAACGCTCATCGTGACTGCGACCGACAAATGTGTTTTTGTTAGTCTTTAAATAGCGACTATGTTTGCGTGTTTACGTCAGGAACATCCCCTACGACGCAAAGAAGACCTGTTATCAGTCAATGGAGTGTTGAAATAACGACAGAAACAATTGGAATTCCCAAAAATTCATTGGAAAATATGTATTGCTACAAATTCCACTGTCAATCCACTGCCATTGAAGAGGAAGGCAGTGCCAAACTAATCATTGGGTTGAGGTTGATGTCGTCATTGTGTTTGATTTTTAGAAGGACTTCAGACTGACTTTTAGAGATGATACCAAAAACAACAAGCACATACCAATGAAGGTGAAAACCTGTTTTTAACTTTTGGTCGGATGCACCGGTGTGCGAAAACAATTTTTGTCTTTTGTTACAATCACAAAGACTTGTATCATCAACCGAATAGCGAGCCGCCCAGTTCTATTCTCGCTAATTATCAAATCAAATAATAAAAATCAAAATTAAAGATCAAAGGCGTCAAAGAAAACTATTCCGGTCGCAAACGGTTGTAATTCTTCAAAAGAACGACCTGTCTCTGATCTTTGAAAGACGGAAAAACAAGTTTTTGTTGTTGTATGCAGCAAGCCGACATTCCTTTCCAAAAACAGCAGCCAATCTTTAGTCGTTTGTCCATCGCGTGATCAACGATCCGCTGTCCGCTGTCAAAACTGGGTACGGCGCTGAATGCGTCCTTTATTCTCTACTGATGGATCGGTACGCCTCTATTCTACGAAGCCTTATAAGTCAAGAAATAAAACTGGCTAAGGCTAAGACTAAACCACTCTAAAGCAGAAAGCTTAAGCCTTGTGGGCAGACTAGTTCAAAGCTTAAACACTTAACAACCAGACACCAAGAATTCAAATCACTGAATCACGCGGTGAATACACGATTTAATTTCTCATTACTCATTGTTTCCATATGCATCGCTCTGTTTACTGCGTGACTAAACAGCGAACATCTGCGTTCAACAATGAACAGTTGGCAGATGTTTCAGAAAATTAGCTTTTGCGATCTCTTGAAGCAATTCCTATTTACTCTACTCAATTCTCTCGTTTTGAGGATGAACTCGTCAGTAACAGCCGGCTTCAGTGGAAAAGGGTTTGCGAACACCTATGACCTCATCGTTGGATGGACGGTCGTTGTGGTAGGTGAACGCTTGAACACTGTGACGAGAGCAAACTCCATTGCAGCTCTGTGTTCTTCAACTTCTTTTCGGCGCTGGAACGCTTTGGATCTTGAAGAAAGTGAACATTTTCCACAACGCTTTTGGATTCCTCTGCGCTGCAAGGACGATTGCTGAGATGCTGAGCAGCCTCGTGCATCTACTCTACTCCGGCCCGATGACAATTACGTATGCTGCAACTAGCAGCTTTCAGTTTTGACTCTGCAACTTTCAGTCAATCCACCGCCATTTCACCATATTTCGGCGTTCTAGCCGGTTTCCTTGGCTACAGTCTGGCCGCACTGTCGTGCTCCCTTCACGTTGTGCTCTCGCTGAACAGATTTCTCGCCGTCTATTTTCCGTTACGATATCACATTCTGTTCACACTTCAAAATTGCCGTCGTCTAATTGTGGCTGACGTTGTGGCGTGCGCAGTTCTAATATTACCGTACTACAGTAAGCAAGCGTAACTGCAACGTTGTAGAATGCAGAAAATTGCTTTCAGTCGTTCCGTGCAACGTTGTTGGCTACAGCGCTGCCTACATTGGCTACGTCGTCTTTGACTGTGCCGATGGTGTCACTAAGCGACCATTTCGCGTCGGGACCTTTATTCATTATGCTTGCTGGGCGATTTTCTGCACTGGAGCAATTGTTGTCGACGGCCTGACTTTGCTCAAAATACTAAAGTTGAACAAGATTCACAGCAATGGAAAAGATCGAATGTTCAAGCGGAATGTGAGGTTTTTCGCACAGGTATTCCGTACTCTCCATGTAGCTACAAGATGATTCGTATTTAGAGCGCAATTCAAAACATTCCAATGTCCGTCGAAATCGCGTTGCTCGCCCTAGGAAACAACGAATTGACAGCGGACAAAGCTGTTTTCCGGATTTTGTCGTTCACTTCGACTAGACTCACTGATGTTATCAGCTCGTAAGATTCGTTTTGGTTCCAAATGCAAAATGCGTGATTGTAGGACTACCCTGGTACTCTTCAATCCCGAAGTTAGAAGTTTTCTACACAAGGCTTTACAGGACGGCATTCTGGTCGCTGTTAGCAAGAGTTCAACGAGCCTGGCCTGAACAAAGGATGTTCTAAACTGTTTTTGTCCCTTATTGTTCCGTGCCTGAATGCGCTCCAAAATGGTCTCAGATTTATCTGAAATCTCAGACAAACCGCCACAATCCATTACTATTTTAAACCCATTCGAGGTCGCTAAAATCAAGCAAACTGGCCGTAAATAGCCAGATGAACCCATCACAGGACAATCCACGACTCTATTTCGATCACATGTGCCACAACAAAAAAAAACAAAGTAAGACCACGTTTTTCACAGTAAATGTATTATTCCTCTTATTTTGTACTAACTTAGGACTGAGCTGTACTGTCCTGAAATTTCTGATAGTGGGGTTCTTTGTTAAAAGTAAACAAAATCGGAGACTTCTTGGAACAATGTCCGTGTCTCTTTAATCTCTCATTTGGAGTTAATTTGGATTAAATTTCAATTCTGGTCTGGTCATTTCACAAAAACAAAAAAAAGACACAAAGGCGTTTATTCCTACACCACACAATTCATTTTCTCTCAACTACTCACTTCAAACGGCCTTCTTGAGCTCTGGAAAGAACCGCTGGAAAACTTCGGTTTGCTTCGTTCTGAAACTCTCAATCTGTTTCTTGCCACCGGTGTAGTGCTCTTCGTAGCACATCTTTGTGGCGAGCATCTAAAAGAACACATTTGAGCGCTTTAAAATGGGAAATCCAGCTCACGTATAGGGTGTATTCCATTTGAGCGACTTTCGCTCCAATCTTCTTCTTCTGGCCAGAGCTGCAGAAGCGTTTATCGACAATGGCGACCGTTTTCTTGGCGCTCGATCCGTTGTCAATGTATTTCAGATTGGACTAGAACAGTTGAGCGAAATGTCAGAATTAGGATTAATGGCGCGTTGACGTACGGTAAACGCGCGCGGATCTCCACGGAAATCGCACTTCAAACTGGCAGCATCGTGTTCCTTCTTGGTTGTCGCGAAAATGAGCTTCTCGGCGTTGTCAAGCCAGAGAAAAGTTGACTCATCGGACAGCTAAACTACCGTACACCTCGCCTACAAGGCCTGTACTTACTCTAATGTAGTCGTTAGTGAGAGGACAAGCCAGTTTGTTGATTTCCGCCATGTAGTTCGTTTTCAACTCCAGGAAAGCTACTTTCAGCTTGAGTGCAGCGTCGCGCAGAGCATCCTAAACGTGACGTAAACACCAAATACTCATGGTTAATAGCAAACCGAGCTGTTTGCAGTGGAGATTTGAGGCCAATAGTTCACAACTGGACGATCTCATCGATTAGCTTGTAGTCCTTTGAGAGATCCGTGAATTTTCCAACTTCAACGATCTTCCCAGTGATGCTCTTGAGCTCTTTGGCGACATTCTCATTCGGAAATCTTTGAGTTTGACGGTTTTTTCGACGCTGCAAGAATTAGCGCAGGCAGCAGAGCTAGGAGAAGTACACGTGAGAGCATTCTGAAATGCATTTGAAAGGTAAATTGCAACATTGAAGACGATCGAAGAGAAAGAAGAGATCAATAGCCTTTTATCGCAATATCTCCCAGTCATCCCCTCGAACAGGTTCCTTCCGCTAAGGTCATTGACAGTCGCTGTCGTTCCACTCTGCTGATCGGTTCCTTGTACTTTTGTTTAAATTTTGTCTCTGATTCAAATTGAAATTGGTCTTTGGTTGGAGGAGCAGAAATTGTTAGAAAATGAGAGTAACGTCATTTGCAAGTGTGGCAGGTCAAAACCACGATTTTGTTTAATCATGCGGTTCATCCGGCTCCTTCCTCGCTAAGCGACAAACAGCGTAATCGATCGGTTAATTGATAGTCTCTGATAGTAATGGATGGTCTGAATACGTGACAATTCCAATTTTAAATCAAAACGTCGTTTTCAAGCTGACTGACGTCACTGTTGGAATTGTGTCTTTTGTATTGACGTCAGCTGTCTAGACAACATGGCATCTGTCGGTGCAAACTAGCACGCAATTGCGTTAATCATCCTTTAGCTGACATTTGGTCTCCAGCTTTGTCGTTTTGAGTAATTTAAAATTTATTGGCAAGCTGCTTTGAGACTGAGCGTGACACAAATTTACGGAGTCACTGAATCACCTAATAAGCATTTTTGAGTTCCGGAACGAATTTCTTGAACATTTCCGTTTGACGAGTGCGCAACTTCTCCTTCTGCTCCGCGCTGCCTTTGTAGTGGTCTTCATAGCAGATTTTCATCACAAGCATCTAGAACGCCAACTTCTGAGCGTAAAGCGAACGGCTGAACCTACCGAAACAGTAAACTCAATCTCAGCCACCTTTGGTCCAATCGTTTTCTGCTGCTCTGGTGTGCAGAAACGTTTGTCCATAATGTCGAGCGATTTCGGAGCCTCCGGTGTGTCAATGTACTTCATGTGGTGCTGAATTGGGCATCGTTCCTCAGTTTGCTCATTCCTCAACCCGTGCTCTTACCGCCCAAACGTGCGCGTCCGTGCCAAAATGGCACTTATCGTGCGCGCTCTGATGCGAATCCTTGTGCATTGAGAAGATGAGCGTTTCAGCGTTCGTCAGCCAGTACATTGTGGTGTTTTCACTTTTCTGACACGACGAATCACCGATACAGATGATCAAGGTCATTTTTTGAACTTACACGAATGAAATCTTGATTGAGCGGGCAAGGAAGGCTGTACAACGCAGTACGGTAGGCGTCGCGAATTTCGTCAAATTGATGATTCAGAGAATACATGGCCATTTGGAGGTTTTGCTGAAAACAACTCGCTTAACGCACTAGAGAAGAGCAGAAATGACTTGCCGGCTGACTGAGATGCTCTTTGAAGTAGGGCCAATAGTGCACAGCTTGGACGACCGCATCAATCAGCTTGAAGTTGACGTCGATATCCCCGAATTTACCGAGTTGTTCCAGTTTCTTGGCCATTGACGCGACATCCTTCGCGATATCGTCTTTTGAAGGCTGCGACGGCGCTGCGTGGCACGACGCAAGCACCAAGAACAGAACGATCGTCGAGGTTAACGCTGCCATCTGAAACGCTGTATAGCAAAGAGCATGACAGAATAAGGCCCTCATTGCTCTCTCGGGTTCCGGAGCGCGAGACTGCGAAGTGCAACAGCGACTTCTGATCGCAACTCTTTTTCGGTTGAAACTCGTTTTCTCCCAACTCGTTCCACTCGCTCGCTCGATGGAGTTGTGTAATTATCAAATCAAGTGTCTTCAAAGCACGTTCGCTAGATGAACTATTAAGGGATAGCAGCCTGAACTCAACATCTACCGTATAAACTGTCAAAATTGCGCTTTATTGCGATGTACTTGGGTTCACTGCGCTAACAAACAGCTTCACTTGTTTTACTTGGATTTTGGGCGAAATCTTGTAGAGCGTGAACAGCGACGACAACAGAATCCCAAAAGTGAAGAGCCAATCCTGGAATTCCGTAATGATCGTGATCCAATGAACGACGCTGGGCCGAATCATAATGCGCACAGAGGACAACGCGACCGGTATTGTAGTGAGTAGAATTTGACAAATTGTGTGAAAGAGGACGATGTGATCGGTCTGAACACAGGCTGGCCACATATCAGCAAGTTGTAGCTGCGGCTTACCTGACGAGATTGGATGTTGCTCAGATTGCTCCTTCTGTAGAGGAACAATTTGAAGACGAAAATGCCTTGAAGAACGTTCTCCACGAGGAGAGCCGAAATGCTGATCAGATAGAAAGCGTGATAGTAGCGCGGAATGAATTCGGTTTTGGAGACAAATATGAAAAACATAGCGGTCACTAAGATCAGTCCACAGAACGCCGCTGTCAGTAGCGATAGCTTAGAGGACATCCTCCAGTGCGCGTAACGCGCGGGAAAGCACATGAGCAGAACTCGGTCAGCGGCTAGCAGAGCGCCGCTCACGGCTACCAGCAGTTGGCTTGTGTTCGGCAGGAAGAGCATGAAGCGGCCGTAGAGAGTGCTGAAGATGTTCGCGCTATAAGAGAGCGGAGAACCCAACGATGCGGCTGCTTCAGTCGTATTCAGCACAGCGAACGCGTTAAAAATGAGTATTTCGGTGAAGAGCATCCCGAATCCGGCCATCTTGAAGAGACGACGATAGTAGACCGCAAGACAGAAGATGTTGACGAGGACTATAAGGACGCAACTAGAAATCTGGAAGTATTTGCCGTAGTTTTCGGCGATCCAGATAGCGCCGGATAATGCGGTAGTTTCCACCATGTCGCTCTGCTCAGTCCGCTTCAATAGGCTGGATTGACAGCAGCTCGGAGAACACAGACACGCAGTAAACAGTGGTCAATTACAGAATCAGCTGAAAATGAAAAGTGCGCTTTGACGTGTGACACGTAAGACTCAGCAAACGACTGTTGAATGTGTGACTCGAGAAAGCGGTAATTACTGGCTTTGAAGGCTTTAATTAGAGACTGCGTGAGCAAGATAGCGCTGAAGATCAGCTCCGTAGAATGGTTGATGCATGACGCTCATCGGTCTCCGCCTCTGGGACTTCACTTTGAGCCGTGGCATTTTTGAGTGAGCATTTGAATAAAGGTCTAAAAAGCGATGGTTTGATACGTCAACTCAGGATAACAAATCGAATCAGGCTTAATTTAATTATAAATCATTTATGCGTTGCCTTGCCTCCAGCTACAGTAACCGTGTTCACAAATTCTATTAGAAAAAAAACGCTTGTTTACTTCTCCTCATTGGGTACACCAGAACAACGAGGAAGTTGCGATAATACTGTTCTTCTAATCTTTGAAATCAGTCCCATCGCCTGGCCAAACAGGCAATCTTCCAAGGTGCTTGTTTTACGATGCATCCAGTGCAGCAGACTGCCAATTAGAGCTCGTAAACTAAGGCCGTGTTATTTCTAAAGTCCGCCTGCTGTTCGCTTCTAGAATTACTCGAAATACGAGCTGTAATGCAATAAATCACGATGATCAAATGCAGAATAACAACGAATGACGTCCCAAAGGTTTGCGAACAGGACGCTCTGTTGTTTCTGCTCCTTTGCTGCGACGTGAATTCATTCTAGTCTTTCTAGTGTTTCAGAAAATCCAAAATTCTTCAAAACTTTTGTTTTTCTAATAGCGCAAGCAGTTTGAAGCACTTTTGCAAAAGTACAACTATGCTCGTTCAACTAACAGCCGAATTATTTGAGAAATTTGATTATTCAAACAAAATTTGCGTGTTTTCGGGGTTCTCAAAGTTCCACAATGTCAGTATGAGGTCGCGACGAACAAGCGGCTTCCCATGGGATGTAATCTGTAAAGCTGGATAAGGCTATAGTTATAGTACTTTAGCGATATACTTCCTGCATTAAATGTCGCATGCCAGTGTACTTACTCTTCGATGTTCTTGTTCTACTAGCCCCTTTTAATCTCGTTGGCATTTGCCAATACTATATCCTTGTAAACACGCCGTAGAGTCTAAAGTGGCATCTAAACTTAGTTCTTGGACTTTTAACTTTAAGTTTGTTAACAAATAAGGGTGTTGAGGACACTTTCAAACGGTTTTCAACTTCCGTTTGGTCGGTTGTGTTCTTGTAAGATCTGTGCATACAGCTGTTCAGATCTGTTCAGTCTGCACGCTTGAATTTTTCTAGTGATGTAGCCGCTTTGATCAAGCGGCTCGGCTCGATTGACTGAAAAATCGCAGCAGTTTACTAAGCTTGGACCATTGAAACTTTCAAGTTGGATGAAAAATAAAGAAAACAGCGATTCTAGGCTCGGCAAAAACGCCCCGTATCGAGCCGGGCTTCGTGGTTCTCGGCTTCAACCTGTACTGTACCAAACACTGTACCTGCTGCAGAGCTCAGCCAACTAGATGAAATTCACTCTGCACTTTAACACTAACTTTAAACGCGGACTAGTCGCATCACTGCCTATCTTCAAGTACACCTTGACCAACTTCTTTCTTCTTGTTTACTCAACCTTTTCAACCTTAATCAACATGTCTACACTCAGGTAGTTTCGCCGAGAACTAAATTACCGCAGATCTAGTCTTGTTTCTCAAGAACTGGCGCTCTTTCTGGCTTCTATTTGCCGCTATTTTCACCAGTTTTGGGTGCAACCAGCAGACATGGTGAGCGTTTTCAAGATTTGCAGGTTCAAGATCACTCTGTCCGTTAGCTGCATTTGATGCAGAAATCTCGCTGTTTTATCACTGATCACGGAAAGCTCTATGACGCCGCTCCACACGTAATTTAATTGCTCTCAATTTTGCCAAATCACGTCTCCGAGTTATTGAGAGCTGCTGCCGCTTTCTGCCCACGACAACAGCATGTCCGTTTCCTCACCCACTTGGCAGTGACGTTCTTGCAAAGCGCTGTACTCGTTTCGTATGAGCACATTTTGTGGTTGTTGATGCTGGTCAACCTTTAACGCCACTACTAATTGGCTGTTTTTACATTAACCTACTAGTTTTGCAGTTCGCACTCACAATGCGCGTACAACTACATCTTCTGTAGGTGAACATCAACGACGGTTGTTTTTTGTTTTCACTTCAATTGGAGCTGCGGATTGGAGCCGCGATAGCGATATAAACGAGCACACTTTTGCTGGTTGTTGCAAGCACTTGCATCGCTAGTTGATGACGAAGCAGGACAACTTGGCCCCAAGAATTCGGTACCTGGCTAACTTGACGCCTGGTCCTGGTCATCGCGCTTTAGCTTCGTTCTTGGCTAACCATACTGTAACTGCCTGAGGCATAGGCTGACTGACTTAGTGGTTAATCCTAGTTTCTGGCTTAACAGGCGCCGTAGAGCAACTTTTAGAGGCGCTAAACTTGGCACCAAATGACCAAATTCACGTCGTCCGGCGCCAAGATAAACCACGTACCGAGTTTATGAGCATGGATATTTTAGTTTTGTGCCTTCAACATCGCGCTTTCCGTCAAACTTCAAGGCGCTTTGTTCTAACCGTTTTCAGCTCCTTTTTTTGTGGTAAAGTGAGTCACTTCTCGTCTCAGGTCTCTCTAGTCATTTACAAAATTTAAAACAATTCAAAGGTTTCTACTTTCCTACAATGTACTATGTAAAAAGCGGCGGCCAAAGGTCTGTGCTCATTCAATAGATACATAAAACTGGTCAAAGAACCCAAAGAAGAACATTTCAGGCTTAGGCGTCAATCGTGTTTATAGGTTCAGTAAAAGGTAAAATTTGCAAAATCCACAAATGTCTTATTGTATGAATCGCAAAGAACACTCCGCATGACCTATCGTGCTACCGCCACCAAGACTGACTGCGCTCGCTTGAACGCTTTGTATTGTTGTGCGGCTGCTGAGTCAGGTTGTATTGCGTCGCTCTGCGTAATTCAATCCCAATTTCTGATGAATTGCATTTGTATTCGTGTTGTTTTACAGTTCAGCAGGTCTCATTTAAAGTCTCCGTTTCGCGCGCTGATAACCGCAGACTGCAATTTGCTTTGAGTTGAGCTCTGCCAACCGGTCGTTGCGTGTTCTGTCTAGTAATGGACGCTGATTGACCGCATACTTGACTTTTTCAGACATGCAAGCCTACCTCATCTTGCACTATCTCTCGTTTGCGACCAATTTTCTGGTCAACTGCTTCACTCTCTACATTGTTTTCGTGAAAACGCCAAAGAACATGCGCAACGTGGCCGCTTCGATCACGAACATTATCGTGTGGAATTTTGCTGGAAATCTCGTTTGGGGAATGATGCCCTTCTATCCGCTGTTTCCGCTCAATTGCTACCAGCTGCAAGGACCGTTTGGCCGCTTTCTTGCCCATCACAATCTTCAAAACTACGGCTTCATTCTGATTGTTCTGTTCTTCTTGAACGCCTGTGTCGGCGTTCAACTGTCGTTTCAATTCCGTTGGATACAAATTGCGGCTCCTGAGCGGATCAAGAAGCTCAAACGCTGCTACGCCTACATCTACAGCCTGGGAACACATCTCTGGGCGTCAGCTCTCTTCTTCTCACTCTCAAACCAGGTGTTTGTGAGCAAAGCGGAGTACCCTGACTTTGACTCTGCTTATAACAGCACGCCAGTGTTCTGTATGACCCCGGAAAAGTCGCGATTTACCGTTCTCTTATGCGCAATTGTTGTGTCCGTCCTGTTGGCATCTACCGTAATTGTAGCCCTGGTCTTGTTGTGCTACAAATCGCTGGTTCGACAACGTCACATCCTCTCTACCCGAACACTCAAAATCCAAAAATCCTTCCTCAGAAATCTCATCATCCTCGCGTTGATATCGATTTGTCTGGGCGCGTTGCCGTGTACGGTAGCGTGGTTCTGCTACCTCTCTCACACGCCTTGCCTCGAATTGCTCTGTATTGGCGCCATGTTCGTTGTCATCAATCACGGTACCGCACTGGACATTGCAGCTCTTGTTGTCTTCCGCTATTACCGTACTGCTGCCGTTCAGCTGCTCGGAACAGCACTCGGAAAGAAGGTCTTCCCATCGATGATCGCGGGACTCAAGTCGATATCGTCGAGCCAAGGCATCATCACTGTGCACAGATATTGAAATGTTGAATGATTGATTTTCTTTGTTTTGTTTTGAGATTTGAAATAAAGTTTGCTGTTCCATTTGATGTAGCATTTGAGTTCTGGCCAGAAACGCTGTCATGCTTGTCATTTGAAACACAATCACCCGTAACATAGGGAATTGCAGGAGGCAATTTCAAGATAGGACTCTGATGAGTGAACCAGTACCTCTGAAACGTATATGTTTTATGATACCTGGACTTTGTGCCATGTGAAAAGCGCGGTACGTGACAACTTGGCGCGGCCAACTGTGCGCCAGGACAACTTGGCGCCGGACAAGTGAGCGCCGGACAACTTAACGCTGAATTACGCATTCAGAAGGTCAACGTGGCACCGGACAATCTAAGTTCGTAGTACGAAGCCTAGTGAAAAATTCACTAGGCCAAACTTGCGGCAGCTCCTAAGCCTAAGACTGCACTAAGTACGAAGCCTGTCCAAGTACTAAGCCCTAAGATTGCCAAGTCGTCCAGCGCCAAGTTGACCTTCTGAATGCGTAATTCAGCGCCAAGTTGTCCGGCGCCAAGTTGATCTGCTTCGTGAAAGGCGCCTGTAATATCGCTCCGCAAACCACTGACTAGGTTAAACGACCAAAACAGTCAGCCCAAGCCTAGGGCAGTTGGCCAAGAACAACGCTTAAAAGTGTTACGCTATAGGAATCAGGATATCCTGCTTCGACATGCGTCAACTGAAAACAAGGTTCAGCTTCTCTTACTTTACATAAACAACAGCTAATCTGTTTCTTACACATGAATAACCTCCAGCTCTACAAATCTTTTCAATCCTAATCTTGTTTTCAACATCGTATTTCTTGAAACTGTGACGCCGCGCTCACTCAACAAAACAACCACCTTCATAGTTGGTGATATCCGGCATGGCGCTGCGAGCAACTCAGATTTTGTCTTTTGCGATCGTTACCCTTGATGCCGCCATGGAATTCCTACTTTTGTACATGATTTTCTTCAAAACACCCAAAGCGATGGCCCGGTTCAAGATCTATTTGGCTCTTCTGTGCTTGAACAGCTTGGCAACGAGCGTGAGCATGGGATTCATCTGGCAACCAGAGTTCATGACGCCTCCTCTGTGCGTCTACAACAATGGCCTCTTCAGGAATCTCATCGACAATCACGTTATGGCCACCGTGAACTCTAGTCTCACCATTCAGTACATGCAGTTCCTTCTGCTCTCCTACCATTACGTCTATTCGAAGATGAACTACGATCTCCCGAGCAGAGAGACCTACAGAAGATTTTGCGCTGAAATGATTTTTGCCGTTTCGCTGCCCGCCATCAACTTTGCCCTCATGTTCAACGCTAAACCCTCCGACGCGTACATCATCAGCCACACCAACTACAAGCCCAGTGATTACTCGTACTTTACGTGCTATTTCCCAGGTGATTTCCACGCGGATGGCCTCTTCTTCAACTACTTTTTGATCTTCTTCATCGCCTACAGTAACTTTTTCATCTTCTCCGCTGTCTTCCTGCTTGTGAAAGTGTTCAAACTACTGCGCAATTCGCCCAGCTTCGTCAGTCTGAGCACCTTGAAAGTGCAGAAAATGTTCTTCACCAACGTCGTCATCCAAACTCTAACCCCAGTTGGATGCGTCCACGCTCCGGTGATTTTGTCGTTTGTGTTCGAGTTGATGGGAGCGGACGACATTTCCTATGTTCTCTTCAAGCTGACCTCCATATCGAACGCGTTGAATTCAGTTGTGTCCTGTTCGTGTATCATTTGGATGACAAAGCCGTATCGGGAGTTTGTTTTCCAGATGCTCAGTGATGTTCACGATAAGCTCAAAGATCTGCTTTGTTTTTGTCATTAAATTGTTCCACTAACGCTCGTGGGATCGTAGAACAACAAACAGCTAATTTTACGAGATAATCAACTTAAAGACGGCCAAATGATCGAACTTAAATTACACAAAATCATTTGAACAAACGCACTTTTGACCGGGTTGGTCAGCCTAAGCCTAAGGCAGCCACGATATGGTTAGCCAAGAACTAAGCTGAAGCGCGTTGCAACCAGGCACACAGTTAGCCGGATACGGCGCCAAGTCGGCGGCGTCAAATTGGTCTACAATTTGGCCACCATATGTTCAAGTCAAAACAAGAGAAATAAGCGCAGTCAAGCTCCAGTCTACACCTCATCCCAGACTAGTCGCATCGCTTCTCGGCGCATCGCTTTCTTCTCTATTTAAACAACAAATAAATCGCGTTTTTCATCATTCGCCATGGAGTTCGTACCTTTTGCTTTCTGCGAGTCGGTCGCTCTTCGTTTGAGCAACGATCGACTCCAAAAGCTGAAGCCTATTTGCGCGAAACTGTGGAAAACAGCGGTTGCCGAAATGATTGAGCAACGCATGAAAGTGTGCATCATCTTGAGCTTGAGCAACGGACAATGGTCGTACCATCTGGAGGTGAAAGAAAGCGCGCAAATCAAATACAGAATAGTCAGCTTTGCTGAACTCAAGAAATGCACTCGACGAATGCACGTGAAGCGAGTGCTCATTGGATCATCTTCTGCAGGAAAAACCTCTGCCACGTTTGAGGAGATCACGGAAATTGTGCAGTTTGCAATCCCTCTTCTTTATAGGGCTGCGCTGTGGGTTTTGGGCAGACGGGCCTCTCCAAACTGTGCAGACGAATATGAATTGACTCGAATATTGTCGTTCTACCAAGATTCATTCATCGCGATGATCATCCAATACCGGAAATCGGTTGACGAATTTCTGAAAAATCAACTCAAATCCGCCAATTCTTTGGTCCGACTCACGCTTTCCTCGATGAAACGGTCAGAAGGTGTTCGCTTGATGGTCGAGGAGTTTGCAATCACAAAGCCTTTCCGCTCGCTGAAAATCATTAGCAGCAAACTGGTCTTTGACCGAGCGTTCTTCGAGCGCCTTTTCGAAAAGACCTTGACTGGACAAAATTTTGGGAAAACCGAGTTTGAAGCTCGGTTCTCCTTCAAATTCAGGGAGCTGCGGACGTTCAAACCGGAGATTCAGGATGTGGAAGCAGCTGCGCAGCTACCGACTGAAGGCATCTGGCTCGCCCGATTGTCTTCAAAATTGAAACACATCGTGTGGAGACGTAACGATGGAGTTCAGATCACGGCAACATACGTGGTGGAGGACAAACGGTGGATCATCACATTCGAATGACGAGAAAAATGAAGATATGCGCTCCTTTCATTCCCCGATAGTGAACCGATTTAGATGCGATAATAAATTTAATCATTTATTCAAAGTCTTAAGCAAATACATCAGAAATTAAGGTTAGCCAATCCAATCAATATGATCCACAATCGCAGAGCATCTTCATTCTCAAGTTAGACTGCAACCGCGGGTTGAGTGCGTCCAGCGGCTTCTCCAACGCGAGCACGGCTAGCGCCTGCGAATGCAGGAGTGCGACCAGCGGCAACTGCAGCGCGTGCACGGCTAGCGCCTTCGAATGCACGAGTGCGGTGTGCATCATCAACAGCTGCAACTGCGGCAAGCAAAGCGACGAAGAATGCGAGGACAATCTAAATAATAAAAGGTTAAACGAGAGTGGAAAGACTAAATGTTACCTTGACGTTCATTTTCTCGGCGAAGGAATGATGGTTCTGTTCTCTCTTTTCGCGTTTAAATACCAATTTTTGTTTACGTTTCAGCTGTAACTAGGATTAATACCATCGCAAAAAAAACAAGAGATGAGCTGGGATTTTATTGGTGTTGTTTGGTTTGTTGATCAAAGGCGACATCATGAAATAGAGGAAACGACTGTAATAGACACGTTGTATGATCACAAATTTTGAAAATTCCGGCGAATTTTGAATGTGGACCTTTTGGAGCTACGCTAATCTGTATTAGGCTTGATCGTTCTCCATCAGAAGACTGGAAAGTAACTGAGCCTAAGTTAGCCAGTGCTTTTTTTGTGTTGCTTTCTGCGCCCTATGTATCCTTAGTGACCAGATTTAGAGTCAATTAGTCGCCGTTAGGGACAATTCCTCATCAACATATCTGGGGAACGGTTGGACATTGTATTTTGTACTGCAATTTTGGGTGACTAAATGGTCTTTGTCACATTTTCTTTGCGTGTACGGATTTCTCTGTTTGGATATTTGCTTTAACTTTCCTCTTCGCCGAGAAAACACGAAAACAAAAACATGAGATTAGCAGGCCGACATCATTTGTGAGCCAAAATTGGCAAATTTGTTATTGATCAGAGTACCAAGCCAATAAATCAATGAATAAACCGCTTGGCATCACATGAGCGGTGATTCATGTTGTGATATCTTGAATCCACAACATTTGATAATCAATACTTTCGCCGAGTTTTTAAGTTGTAAAAATCAGTGTTCGGTTTACCACAACCACTTAGCCTTAGAGTATATAACCTTTTCAGCGAAATTCTCCTGGTGCAGTTGATTTAAGAGATGTACTGGTAATCGAGCGTCGTTTCACCTGTCTCAGCACAAGCATATAAACCTGTAGCCTAATCCATTGCCTTACCCATTTAGTTTTAGATTCGGGTTCCGCTTGGCTGCAATGGACGACACTAATAAGCCGAATTTGAGTGAATTTCATTGCTTGGATCAGGGACAATTGGAATACAAGTTACAAGCAAAAAAGTGAAATCAAAACCACACCGTCTGTTTAACCTAGTTTTGAAATGTAGAGCTAAACGCTGTCTATACGGTTTCTATCTAATATTAGCATTTATTGTCCGGCCGTTAGTGACGCAAAGTTGAGATTTAGAGATTTTTTGGACCCTTTTCTGTGAAATTCTCCTGGGGCAGCTGATTTAAGAAATACATCGGTAATCGATCGTCGTTTCACCTGTCTGAGCACAAGCACAGGAACCTTGTTCATATTGGAAGGCTGGAAAATTGAGCCGACAGGTGTCTTTGCCAATTGAACCAAACGAGAAGCAAACGAGTCAAATCCAAATGTTCTATTGAACTCTTTCAGTATTAGACCTGGTCGCCACATATTTCAGACAGACTGCAAATTTATGTCTGTTTTTCTTTATGTCCACTACATCACGACAATCATAAATTTTGTGGTTAGCAGCTTTGCCATCTTCGTAGTCGTCACACAAACTCCGAAAACCCTAAAATCAGCTTCCCTGACCATTCTGAACATCCTGCTATGGAGTCTGACCGCCAATCTTCTATGGGGATGCTTCCCGTACTATCCGCTATTTCCTTCGAATTGCTATCGAATCCCCCCTATATAATAAGCGCAAACTAACGGTATGTTTGTGTGTGTGTGTGTGTGTGTGTTTTTCCGTCCGCACCGGAGTCATTCGAGACGTTGAAACGACCGGTCGTTCAGAAAACTCAACACAAAAGAGACGACGCCACCGGGCTCAGACACCGCGCACAACAGACAAAATCACTGCCAATGAGCCACTGCGCGCACGTCTTTCAAACGTTGCAATGAGGATAGATGTCAGGTGTCTCATTATGCAATGAAGCCGTTGTTTGTTGGAGAGAAGCAGTTGAATAACCGATCAACATGGAAATTAAGTCAGTAAGTCAAAGTAAGTAAGTCAAATTAAGTTGTTTGTTGGAAAGAAGGAAAGAAAGAAAAAAGTTGAGCAAAGTGGAATGAATGGAAATTTTTTCAGTTTTTGAAAGTGCGCTTTTTGAAAATGAAAATTTTCGAAAATGTACAAATATGAAAATTATCATGATGAAAGCATTTTGCGCGCGCTCTATTCAGTATTCAAAATTCAGGAAAGTTAACAATCACAATTAATGAAAGGCGCGGATCGCGCGCGCTTCAGCGTTTATGCTCGGAATATTTCCCGCTTTTCTGTCCGTCAACAACCGGGGAACTACCGTATTCACCGCTATTACTGTATTCTTCTTGAATGCGTCCATTGGTGGCACGTTCAGCTTTCAGTTCCGCTGGGCTTTGATTGTCTACCCCTGGAGAGCCAAGAATGTGAAGAAAATATGGATTTACGTCTACTGTATTACAGTACACCTTACTGCTTCCGCGCTGTTCATATGGCTCTCATTGCAAATGAACAATAATCCGGAATTTGAACACGTGACACCACCCGTCTTCTGTTTTACCTCCGATCAAAGTCGATTCCTGATTACGGTAATTGTGATAGTGGCAGCAGCAGGTCTTGGCACGGCTACTATGATCGCTCTTACTGTATGGTCCTATGTTTCACTAGCAAAGCAAACGCGTCAGCTGAGTGAAAAGACGGTGAAATTTCAAAAAAGATTCCTTCGAAATCTCATCATCCTGACTTCTGTTTCTATCGTGCTGGGAGCGGTGCCGTCTATCATCTCATGGATATGTTTCTACTTGCACTTTGAGAGTCTGAAAACGCTCACGGTGGTCAGTCTTTTGGTTCTGCAGAATCATGGAACAATTCTGGCGGTTACGGTGCTTGCAACGTTCTCGAGCTACAGAAATGCGGTCATTGTCATGATGAGAAGAGTATTGCGACCGAGAAGAGCAAATGTCTCCATAAGCCGCATGCGCACTTGATGTGAATGTATTGCGGTGAATAAACTTTATAAAATCTCCAACGGTTAAACCCACAAATTGCCGATTTCTGTCTTCCCGTGGAATAATATGGAAATTTGAGGTCACAAAGTTCTTTATCATGTCGTTCCACCTCCTTTTGCCACGTTTCTCACGAATTGGATGCTTCATGGCTGAGAACATCCGAACACCGCAGGCCACCTCAGCATGAAGCATCCAATTCATGTCAAACGTGGCAAAGCGAATTGAAATGACTTGATCAAGAACTTTGTAACCTCAGACTTCCATACTAGAGAACAATGATTTATAAAACATGAAAACTCTATTCTTATTCGGTCAGGAAAGCATGAATTTGTGCAGTCATGCGACATCCGCTGTCCACAATAATCGTATATGGTGTAATCAGCCTGGTAAGCCGGAAAACTAGGCATAGCTTATAGGGTGCTATGCGTCTGATGATTTTGGATAGATTTACACGATCTACGAAGCCTGGAAAGCCAAAATAAAGCAGTGACTTGCGTGCAATTGTCGTGCTATGTGCAAAAACTTCGAACAGACAATAGGACAAGAATTTCACCTTTCAAGTTCTTTATCATCATAAACATTAAATTTCGCAAAGATCTCTGCAATCGATGACCTCAGAAAAGGCATCATCAGCTCCAAACCCTTCCATGACCAATGATTGTCGTCTCGGTAGTACGATAGATGCGTCGCTCTGTCCACAATTTTGCATCTTCCGCTGGTCGCATTGCAGAACGGTTTCTGAAGGTCGAGAAAAACGCATTTTGGGCATTTATTGGCTATGTAGTCGACCCGTTTTAAGCAGTTCGCTTTCTGAGTTGTGTAATTCTGTAATTTGATTCTAAGATTCATGGTTTCAAAGTTGCGAACCCACCTGATATGGATACTCATGCATTCGCGCAATAGATTCTCCTGCTTCTAGCGTCCTCTCCACCTTCTCCGCCCATTTCTCTTGGAAATAATGCATCACACCGCCCCACACAATCACTTTCACGTTCTGTGACAGTTTGAGAAGGTGAGACAGGGCGCTTTGGGTTAGAGCTTCGTTGTCCAGACTTCCGTTTATTGGATTGTTAAAGTTGTTGTGGAATCTGCAAGCATTTCAACCACTACGAAACTCAGTTCACTCACCTGTGAATCAAAAACAGCACATCCGGCGCGGGATCGAGACTGTCGTACAGCGGTAAGATCTCTCTGTTGTAGTCTTCAAACTTGCGACCAAAATGCTCGGCCCGCGGGTCAAGCGGCTCCCAATAGTACGCACCGATCAGGGTCAGTTCGGCGAGGTCGTTCTGGAGAATCGTGTAGACCGCAGGCAGCAGTGCTTTCCCAAAGCAATTTCCCATCACAGCAATTCTTAATTTCCCTCCATTTGTGGTCGTCAACCGACAGCCATAGCTAATTTCCGGTTTGTAGGGCTCACAGCCTGGCGGATCAATGTAGGTTTTGGTGTAGAATTGCCTGTTTCGGATAATTGCATTGGTCGTTAGTTGATCTGTGGTGAGATTCGGACGGACGTACGTCATCTCACTCCAGTAGAATTGTTTCGGGGCTTAACAAGCAATCACAGTGATTGTATGTCATTCTCTAGCGCATACCGTCTTCTGGCATCGCATAGAATCTAGTTTGCCTGGCAATCAGCACGACTGTCGCCATAGAAATTACCCAGCAAAGCGCTGACAGCACTGCGGAGGCTACGGGCGTTTCAAGAAGAGGTCTCTCGATATAGTGGTGAAATCCGATCGATACGACTATTGTAGCTGCACCGATTAGCATCGCAGTAGTCAAATCGAAGCTCTCCAGTTCCATAGTATAGCGAAAGAGGACAAAAATAGGCCAATGCAGGAGATAGAGCACATAGGAGACGTCACCAAGATAGGTGAAGACTCGATGTGAGAGCAGCGTTGCGCTATCCGCCTTTGTTGTTAACAGAAACGTTCCGGTGATTACGGTAGCGAATGTTCTCATTGTCTTCTCCATCACAATCGAATGACAGAACGTTGGAATGAGGAGAACCAAGAGCGACAGGGGTAAAATGTGTTGATTGAGGTTAAAACTGAGCTTATTGATGACCAAATAGGAAACTTCACCGACGTGAAATTGCCAGAAACGTGAAAACAGAAAATCAAACGACCACGGGCCGTCCACCGCCCAGCTGAATACAAACGAAGCGACGGCAACAGCGTGTTTGAGGAAAAGAACGCGTGAAAATCGAGCTAGCAGCCAGTAAATGACCGGGAATATGAGATAATATTGCACTTCCACCGCGAGAGACCAGGTGTGCAGCAGCAAATAGATGTTTTGGATCTAAAACAGGGCCAATAGAGAGAATGCCAACGCACTGTGGCCAAGAAGACCAATGTACATCGAGAGGGTCGCTCAGCTTGTCAAGAAAGCCAAGAAGACCAATGTACATCGAGAGGGTCGCTCAGCTTGTCAAGAAAGCAACAGTTTTCTGACAGTCCAAGACCAGTTCGAGAACGCCAGGAACCCTAATGTCATCATAATCACTTAAAACGGACGGAAATTCAAGTCGAAAACAAAATTTAGCCTAATAATTATCTTAAATCTCCGCCGTAATTCTATTCTATCTTATATTCTGGGGCATTCTATGCTATTCTAAGCTTTAGCCTAGTTCAAACAACCCACCTGCGACCAGTAGTCGTTCGCCTGCCCCATCAGCTTGCGCACATTTGTGCCAAACAGCAACGCCCAAAACACTTCGTTGTGCAACGAAACAACTTCATTAAGCCGCAGCATCGTCAGTCCAGCAATCAAGGTCAGCAAAACCACGAGAAAGTAAGCGGGAAACAAGCGAATGAAGCGCTTTTTGTAAAAGCACACAAAATCAGCAAATTCTCGAATTTTGCTACCGTAGCACATTGCCATCAAGTGTCCGGAGAGAACGAAAAATCTGAAAACTCGAGTTAAAGATGGACTTTTTGACTCGTCCTACATGTCGACTCCGGCGAAGCCATTCACAAACGCGTTCGGCCATAAGTGGAATAGCAGAACGAGTAGAATAGCGTAGCCACGAAGTCCTTGCAGACCACTCAACTTCATGCTACCCATCTGTTCGCTCTCAAACTCCTAGCGGAGATTACCTTTGGCGGGTAAGTGGGTCATCGGACCTCGGAGATCTGCTTATCGCAAACGTCGAGGTTCTTATTTTCAGAGTGCAACTGTGCGTCTCTAATCGCACTATCGCATCTAAATTTGTCTTTTGCAGTCTATCGTGTCATGACCATTAAAGACCATTAAAGCGCCCGCATTTTAAAGGTCATGGCCGCATCGATGTTGTGTTGCATTTTGAAAGTACAAATGTCGCACGTTCATTTTCACTCACGCTGTTTGTGAGTGTGTCTGTCTTTTTCAACGAATTTTGCTGAATTAAAAATGCTGAATAACATAGCGGAGGCTAGAATTGGTTTCAAACAAGTTGATTGCCTTGTTTCTAAGCCTTACAAGCCTGCACAGGGCAGGCTCTCTGACGCATTATCACTGTACCAAGCGAGCGGATGCTTTGACTGTGTCCTTCTAATCGACGATAGATTTTGCATCAATTGTAATTTATATAAGAACTGTCACAGTAATAATACTAATCCGGAAATACTATTCTTCTTTACAAGATCATCTTCATCGTGCAAACCCGCCATTGAGAGTTCATGTTGAGGTGTCGCTCGATCGCTTACAGCGCCGCGCTCGCATGCTCCGACCACTAAAAACCGAAATTAACGAAAAGCAAAAGCTTGAAACCTGTCTTACGGGGTAACCGATTCAATTCTGCTCTGGTCGACCGTTGTAGCATCGGCAACTGTTGATTTGTTGGTGGTAAGATTGGAGGCTTCTTCCTCGGTGTTTTCCGCCAACCATTGCTTGATCTGACGGACTTGCGTGGTCGTGAAGAGGCAGCTAGGCGGTTTGAATTTGTTATCGCCAATCTCCTTGATTGCCGCCTTCTTTGTGATCATGCCGTAGCGGCACTTAAAGCTGAGAAGTTCGCGTCGAGCCTCTTGAATGCTCACGAACATGGCCGACTTCTCGTCGTCCATCCTCTCCAATTCATCTGTGAGTTCATCGTTCGTCTTCTTCAGCGCGCTCTTCGCCTGTTCGTCCGTTTCTTTGGCTTCTGTGAGATCATCGACGGTCTTCTGCAATTCCACCATTTTCTCCAACTCTTTCTTCATTTCTTCAGATTCGTCATTGCTCAAAACTCTGCTCTGATGAAGCTTTTCACACTGAAATCATCCAATTTAGCATCGAACAGTGTGTCCTATCTCTTACCATTGCTCGCAAGTCTTGAATTATCGCTGTTTGCGCATGCAATTGGGTTTTGTTTTCCTCGAGTTTGCTCACCAACCCAGCGGCCACTTCCGCGAGGTTATCGACAGCTTGTACGATCTCCTGTTGGCTGTTTCCAACATTCTCTTTGCTTTTGACCTCGGCCAAGAGCTGTGCATTCTTTTGCTCGATGAACGCCTTCATTTCCGCGCTGAACTGAGAAATCTCTTCTTTGGCGGCAAGTTTAGCTTTCAGTTCGTTGAGCTCAGCAGCGAGAGCGCGATTTTCAGCCTCTTTTTCACGACGCTGTTCGGCATTTTCACCCTGCTCGGCCCGTTTCTCTGCCTTTAACGCTTTCAGCGATTCGCTAGCCTTGAGAAGCTCTGCATTCTTCTTCTTTTCGATCGCTCTGAGTGAAGTTATCATGTCATCGTAGTCTGCGATGGCCTTCTCTTCAGTTCGTTCGCGTTCCTTCAGCTGCGCTTTCAGCCGCTGCACTTCTGCGCGCTCTTTGGAGAGCTTTTCTTTGGTTTCGTCCAAGTCTGATTTTAGTTTTGTGACGTCATTGAGGGCGAGTTCGTGATGGACGAAGGAGATTTCATCGAGTCTGGAAATTGTCATTAAAAGCCAAAAAACTAAGCTTAAAGTCTCCTGATTTTGATATTATAAACCGAACGATACAATAAGGTCGAAATTAGCGTTTAAATCAGCTGTTTTACCTGTCTTGGAATTCGCCAACCATCGTTGTGTTGAGTTGACCGGCGCCAACCACTTGATCAAACAGCTCTCTTGTCTAGAAGGAACAAATTGATCCAAGAAAATCACCAATTTCGTACCTTCGCAATGGGTGAATACCGCGTGTATGCCGTTCGGACCTCTTGTGTGGCTGGATAACTACCGTTTGGCGCCAAAACTGGCGTTCTGTCATCATTTGCAAGCTTCCCAACTGCAACTGGCGTTCTCGGCGAGTTTTCTCCTTTCATCGGGCCATCCTGCGAAGGAATGACAGTCGCGGTGGATGTTGCGCTATCATCGAAGCTTCCTTTAATCGTACTCGGGTGTTCGATGATTGTGGACAGATTTCCGAGAGGCGCGCTAACGCCGAAGGAAGCGTCGTTCGCCTCCATCGCCGAATCGTTCAGGAATAGATCAAGCTGAGATGTGTTGGTCAGATTGGCGAATCCGGCGGCTGCGGCTGATGACGGGCGCTCATAGGTGTTCTCAAGCTCGGGAATTGACTGAAATGAAGGCTTTTTCCACGGAAACTAGCGCTAACATTACGTTTAATGTGTTCTCAACGATCGCCTCCGACGAGTCCAGTAGCGTTTCGTTGAAGTCATGCTGGAGACTAGCCTGAAACGCAGTGTGGACAGCGCGCTTTAGGCTCACACCAACCTCATTGACCGAATTGTCTAAAGTCGGACTTGAAACGTTTGGGGGAGAGCCAAGCAGTGGCTTTGGCCGCTTCAAAGAAGCATAAGTGACTCCAGGCGACAGCATACTGTTGTCCAGACCGTCCAGCACCTTCCGCTTGTTTGAGCGGGTGCTCACATTAGGCTAAAACGCGCTTTTAATGCAAAGCTTAACAAAACTCAAACTTACAGAATCACAATCCATCGATTTGTTCTAAAAAAAATTGCAGCAAATCGTTCAAAACGGTCGGTTTCGCGCGTGTTGATCGATGTTTCCGCTCGAGATGCAATAAGCGATGCGGACGGTGCGAACGAAAGACGGACAAACAAGAAAATGCACAGTGATGGGCTGCAACAGGATGAGGAATGTCGCTGCGAGAGCTGCAACGATGATGTTTGTGTTGAGGCAATGGACAAGTGCGACTGATTAGGAGGGAGCACAAAAGAAACGATGAGGCTGATTGCTCGACTAAATGGACGCCAATTTCCGCCTACAATCATGCGAAACATCGACGAGCAATGTGAACTACGATTTTTGGCAAAAGTTTGACTGTTTCCTGAATTTTCAATGGCGCGTGCCTTCTGGTCGTGAACGACCAAGGATACACAAATGCAGGACGTTGTTGGCGCGTAAATTACCACTTGCTTGTGAGACCAACTTGATATTACAGCTTCTTTGTTCCGTTTACGGTGACAAATCTGTGTTTTCTGGTTGTTCTCAACCAAATCGTGGTCGCACAGAGCGCTAGCGACATCATTTGAAAATGGCGGGAAGCGCGCCAAAACTACGCGTTATCCGCATGGCAATGCCTTATGATTCGTCGGTCGG
>MQUG01003424.1:0-14787 GCA_007213375.1 Steinernema feltiae
TCGGACACAGGAAGCAGTTCTGCAGTGACGCAAGAAGATCGCAGAGACCAGCGGTAGGCTCTCTGGCGATGACTCGACACGGAAATCGAGACGGAAACCGATGCTACGCGGAGATGGAGGTCAACGGAAGACCTACGAAGCTATTGGTCGATACTGGTGCAGATGTCAGCGTGATCACGAAGAAAACATGGCATAACTTGAGATCACCGAAGCTTCAAGGCGGAGTGAAGGCAGCCGATGGTGTGGACGGATCACTCATCAAGCTAAAGGGCTCTTCACGTGCTCATTCCGGCAAAGCAGTCGTAAGGAAATGCATCACGGACGATGCTACGTGCTCAAAGACGACCATGGACTCGACGTCATGGGAAACGGATGGTCAGCCACGCTTGGCTACATGGAACAATTGAAGAGCCGACTTAACGGAAAGTCGCATGCGGATCAGCGGTGTGCTAAGAAGACCGGCAGAAGAACGCTCAAGCTTAGCAGGGAGGGGAATCGGTATGGATTGCCTCAGACCGGAACTAAGGCATTGCCGAAGCAGTACGGACAAGCTGATAGAAGCCGCAAGAAGGAACGTGCTCTAGTGCCGAAGGAATTTGGTAGATGGAACCGTCAACCTAGCAACTTGACTCCTGAGGAAGAACGCCAGCTCGGTCAAGCAGCGCATGTCAACACGGTGTTGAGGTCATCGATCAATGGAGATCGCAAGGAACGCTCACAGGAAGCCGTCACGCCGAAGACGAGAAATGAAGCGCTCCAGCGGAAAAGCGAATCAGTGTCGCAGAACGTTAGCGAACTGAAGATCAAGAAAAGTCAGAACTCGAAGCCCGCGGTTAATGATAAGAAGCCTCGTCGGACTAGAACGTCGAAGTCACGAGCAGATCAACGCGAAGATGGCTTGCGAGTAAACACGTTGTTTACGCTGTCGACCAGCACTGACTCGAAGATCGAACTGAAGCCGGAAGCCATGGAAACGAGGGATGACGAGATCTCCCAGGAACACGAAGAACTAGCCAAAGAGTTCTGGAAAGGCTTACGGCAGCCAGCCGAAAAGGTCCAGCTTAGCAACCTGACCTTCGATGGAAATGATGACGAAGTCGAAAGGGCAGTATACGAAGATCGTATGGATACTGGCCCAGAACGGAAACAAGTGCGTCGGACCCGGACGACACCGCCACGAACGGACCAAGGAAAGAAGGCCGCACCTAAAGAAGTACTTGGTTCGATGGACTCTCCAAGTGGGGGAGGTGTTGAGTAGTGACAATCGAATGTCATACTTGGCGCTGGGTCCCGACACGATCACCCTGAGGTGATGCTCAGCCTGAGTATCATTAGGGCAACGTCGATTGCAAGGGAGCAATTCGACGTGTGTTTCGTAATACTTTCGTAATTGATGCGATATTGTTTGTTAATATTGATTTGTTGTTACGCGCGTTATACTTGAAAGCATAAAGGTTTAATTACCCAAGTTTGAGGTACTCGCAAAACCAACACGTTAGTCGCTCACGCCTGAGGACTTAACAGATTGTAACGCACATTCCCACTGCGACCAATACGAAGACGGCCAGAATTGTACCGGCACCAAAATACCACGAATCCGTCTTTTCTGAAGACGTTTTCATGTATTTCAAATCAATATGACCAAAGGTGAACATTTCTTGATACATTGCAACCAACTTTTGATGAGCTCCAGGTTTTTCCATAAAGTCCAAATATTCAGGTTTAACTGCAATTGTGTGCTTCTTTAAATTGTCGACATACGCTCGAGTAATCTCAGTTTCAAGTTCTGGAAAAGCAACCGCTTCTTTGAGGATCTCTTTCAGCAAAGCACCGTTGACGTCGTAATTGTTCAACTCTTGTAGATTGAGGGTAGATAACTTTTCATTATTTTCATTGAATAAAAGCCCGAAAGTTAAAGTTAAGATAGGTCGCCCAATTTTGTTCTGATTTTCCTTCTGGATTGCAATGTGGACGTTTGACAAAATTTCGCAACGTGAAACGTAGCTTTGTTGTCGCTATAAAAGAAAATGAATATACTGATTATTGGTAGGCAGTTTACCTGAATTTGACTAGAAACAACTGTTCCGGAGCTATGCAGAGTGGAGTTCATCATGACCAGGTACTCACCAAAAAACAGATAAAACATTTCCCACTCGACAGCTATGATTTCATTGTGTGTGGCATTACGTTTTTTCATTTCCAGCACTTTGTTAGCAAATTCTGCGACATCATTGAAGTATCCAAGTCCCCACTCAGTAAAGTATTCTTCTGCGCTGCTAATGTCGGCATTGAGGTGAGACGGCAGAGGGTTGCGCGGCAAAGCACATACGAATACCATCTCGACGTAGTTGTGCGCGTCACCACAACTGCTTCCCATAGTGCAATGGAGAGGTTCTTCTCCACATTCCGCTTTTGCAGCTTGTAACCATTGTTTACGAGAAAGGCATTCCGAATCACCGGAAACACGTAGATGATCTGACCAAAGGTGCTTAGGATAGTTGCGTTGCTTAAGTGGAATGCTTTGCTTTGCCCAGCGCACGCGTGAACTCGAAGGTGGTTCACCAGTTACACCACAGGCAACCAATGCTAGCCTTTCAACGCGCGCAGAGCTTAAAGAACAGCAAAAGGACCATAGCAGAAAGAATAAGTGTTTGGCGTAAATCATCATTTGACGATGTTGGCAACAAAATTGCGCTTAAATGAAAACTGAAAATCAGTTGCGATGCTGCATCATTAGATTGCAAATGAATGACACACAAATTCACTGTTCCAAACCATGGCATCGTTTTTTCTGTACGCATTAACACATTGTGTTTTCCACGGCATCGTTTTTACAATCACGGATGACGGGATTCGTGTGAGCTCACAGATTCCCGCTAAGATCACACTCATCCGCAAAGAGGAACAAGCGCTAGCAAACTTCGGTGAAAACTTGGCGCCGAACAATCTAAGTACGTAGTACAAAGACTAGCTAATTTTATGACCCTGATTTTAACCCTGACTTTATCATTTAAGACCCTACGACAGCTCCTAGGACTAAGCCTGCGCTTAGAACGAAGCCTGCCGAAATACGAAGCCCTTAAATTGTTCGGCGCCAAGTCATCCGGCGCCAAGTTGTCCTGGCGCCCGGTCGGTGGTGCCAAATTGTTCATTTTTCGAAACAATGCCACATAGCACTGTACTATTGCTGGAAAGAATCCTTCACCGTGCAAGCTGCTTCCACTGTCGCGCGATTTCTGTCGTCCAAAAAACATAACAAGATTTACTTTAGCCAGAGAGATTCTTTTCTGAATTTTTCGTATTCGTACAGTGAGACATGCTCCATCCATGCCAGACGATTGGTGTTTATGTGAAAGTCTATCGTTCCCTCTCTGTGTAATGCTTCATAAAAAACATGTTCGCCGTGCAGGTAGTGTAGACATTTTATTTTTCGTTCCGTCTCTTCACCGCTGACAGCCGACCGACATTTCAAATGCGTGTTTCCTAGAAAAAACGCCCACTTCAACAAAACAACGCACAATTATTAAAGTTTAATTGACTCAAATATTCACTCAACAATATGTTTTGTGTTCTGTCGCTCACTAACCGGAAGACCGACACGTGTTCGTCGTCTGTTGTTTTTTTTCCTTCGGAGAAACGTCAGCATTTTGTGGCATCTTTACAAAAATTTCCGGGTGGAAGCTAAGCGAATCAGCCGCGCAGGCGCCTCCCTCGCTTTTCAGGATGTCTAGACTGTGAACAACGGGAAAAGACAGAAGACGAAACGCACGGTCCAAGAGGTTTAAGAGCTTCTGCTCCTCAAGAAGCAGCTCAGCCAAGCCGCAAAAAGCAAAGCGACCGCGGAGATCCTGAAGAAGTCGTCAATGCCGGAGCTCCGGGGGATTCAGAAGACGATGACCGCGATCGACTTCAGCCCGACGCTGATGGAATGGACAACGCACCTCTTCCTCGAGGCCGTCCGCTATCTCGAAGCTCCAAGCACGGCCACAGTTCACAAGTGGAAGAACGCGATGCTGTTCATCCACGAACGCATGAATACGCCACGGATGGAGGGCAATCGTATATTAAAACGCCTCCATCTGAAGGCGTCGCGCATCACGGGAAGTATCAAGCCAGTCCTAAAAATCACTTTTGGATTGTGTACGTGATAGAATTCTTTATCTGACAGAAAATTAGGTACACATTATCATAACCTACAGATAGAGCTACTCATCAGTCAGAGCTAAAACAAAAATTCAGAATGATAGAAAACAAATAGTTACATTGTAAAAGGAATGTCGAATGGTGGAATAAGATGATAGAAAACGTTTGATGAATCATGCAGTGTTCGAATCTGATTTTGTTGCTTTTTGTTAATCTCAATCTCAATGAAAAAAATCGCTAATAAATAGGAAGTAAATACCCATTTCACACAGTCACGTGTTTGTGCTCGTGCTCTGGACGGACGAATGAGAAAAGAAGGTTAGCAGATGTGGTGGTTCAGATGGGGATGGTGCACCACATAGTAGTAGTGAGATTACGCGACACGTTTAGCTCTCGCGGAGTTGCGGAACAACAGCGAACGAAGAAAGAGACGATTGTTTTGAGATACATGGTAGTTTGTGCGTTTGTGTGTGTCTGGCGGTATTGAATGTGTGTGTGTGTTGTTGTTGTAGAGGAGCACTTTAGGAGGGAGAGAACTTGCGGCGGCGAGAACGTCTGGAAATCTTTCATTTCTTCGGCGCAGGTGGAGGCTCCGCGAAAGGGTCATCTTTGGTTCCCGCCTGCACAATCGGCGCGATCATTTGAACAAACTCCTCATAGTCAATCTGGAATGAATGAAGAAAGTACGTCATCAGGCTGCACTTTTTGATTACTACAGCACGAACCTGCTCATCGCCATCCTTGTCCACCTCCTTGATGATCTCGTCCACCTCCTCTTCGCTGAACTTTTCGCCCATTGTTGTCATAAAGTGCTTGAACTCCTGCGCGGTGATGAAACCGTTGCCGTCTTTGTCGAACACCCTTCAAGCGAACACACGCGCGATAAACGACGAACTTGACAATTGAACTCACTTGAAAGCCAATCGGATTAACTCCTGGTCGGTCTCTTTGTTCATCTCTTTCATCATTTTACAAAATTCGCCAAAGTCAATTTTGCCATTTCCGTCAACGTCGTACTCGTTGACCATATTCAGGAGCTCCTCTTCGGTGGGATTGAGACCGAGCGTTCGCATCGCAACTCCCAACTCTTTGATGTTCATTGTTCCGTTGCCGTCTTTGTCGAACATCTAATTGTGGTCAAAATTACACATGTGCGCCTTTGTGAGCGAAGTGCACAACGATTAGGCAGACATTTCGCACAATCTTGTCTGAATCTGTGCCGTTTTTGCTCAATCACAAATAGTGACTTCATTGGGACAATTAGACTACGGTAGTCAAATTAAAATTGTGACGGAGACGTCATTCTGCGCAACTACATTTAAATCGATGAATCAGGAAGTTACAATTTCGTTTTCTGCTCAATTAATAACAAATATTGCATGCCAAATGGCAGTTTTTAGCCTCGTATTCTGAGAGCATCACAAAAAGTTCAAATACATGACGCCATTTTTCTCATCATTCATCGGATTTTCATAATGGAATTGTAAAAGAACGTGCTTTCAACATCCCTAATATGTGTGATTTTTAATTAATTTTTACTTTCACATTCTTAGGTTCTTAGGCTAGTGAACTTTGTAGTTCAATTAGAGTGGGGAGCTTTTTAAAAAATATCAAAATATGCCCAAAAAACACCGTTTATGGAAGAAACTGCCATTTCAAGATTTCGAATACATTCGATTTTTTTATGTTAAATCAAAATACTCACCTTGAATGCTTGAGCAAACTCCTGAAGCTCCTCAGGAGAGAACTCCTCTTCGCCGTTTGACGATGTCGTAAACTGACGATGCATTTTTCCCTCGGAATCGTAGGACTTCAACCCGTTTGAAGACGACCCTGAAACAACGACGAAGGAATCAAATCTGCAGCGATGCGTGAAGCGGAATTATTCAAAAGTCGGTAAACTTTTTGTGCGCCACAAGTAAGATTAACTAGCGATCCTCATATATCACACACACAATGCAGAGACGAGGACGCAGTGAGCGAGCGGCGTTCGGGCAAACTGCGCGCGCGCGCACGGCACATATGAGCGAGCGACAGACAACAGGGAGTGCCTTGAAGCGACAGGAAACGAGCAATAAGAGAGGCAAAAAGGAAGGAGTGAATTGAAATTAATTTCGACTTAGAGGTGCCAAAGCAGTCAAAAGTCAGAGGCGACCGAGAGACATAACGATGTTCGCAGAACGCGGAAAGCAGCTGAAAAGGCGGTCCTAAGCGCGCGCGAATTTGAGGCAATTCGTTCCGTGAACGTCTCTGAAAAGAGGTTCTCAAAGTGGTAATTGTTGTAAATTAATTCTCGCATAAGCGCAAGACCGTGTGGGCACACACGGGTGGGCAAGTTGGCGGACGGAGAGGTCGACGATCGGCGGCACATTGACGCGAAAGCGATAAACTCGCGAAAGCAGCGAAGCTCGTGGCCGCGTGTCGGAAACAACTCCGGATGATCATTTGCGAAGATCTATGGGGATCAGGATTGGCTCAAAAAAATTATTTTAAAAAATTCGCTTGAAAAGAAGAGAGGTCAGTGCAGAGTGACGACGACCTGTTTTGTTATGTTGTGACACTGACGGGGCTTACCGACTCGGCGCTCGTTGTTGTATTTTGCTGCTTATCATACAACAGCTGTTTACGCCACCTATCGATCTGATCGAGTCTCCACCGACCAAATCAAATTAAAGACGAGACATCGGGCTGTGCGGAGGGCGTTCGTTAACCTCTCGTTTACTCGCCGTCGCGAACGGTAAAGTGTTTAGCGCTTTGTTTTGTCGCTGGTGCGGCCATAAAGCACCACTAATGGGTGCGAATGAGGAGGGCTCGGCTGGGTCGATACTAGTTTACAACAGTAGGTAGTTGTAAGTTGTAAAACCACTCGAGTTTTAGGCATCAAAGCAGATGTCCTGCCCTCTTAACCTTTACCTACAAGTTATGACACCTGTCAATCATGTCAACTAATAAACGATCAAATGTCTCTGTTGGTCGTAGAGCGAACCTTGTTGTTGTGAACTTGTTCCCGGACCCCGAAAACCACAGAAACAACCGCAAAATAATTAATTGTCCCAATAGAGCTGTCTACATCAATAGAGTTGTAAAACATGCGGCTCTTCTGAGTAGAGTGAACGCAAAAAGGAAAGAACTTACCCATATTTTGGCCTAAATGACACGAGTCAGATGAGATCGGCGAGGGCGGCTTGAACACGCCGACAATATGCACACAAACTCCTTTTGCAGCGACCGGTTCAACAGCGTTCGAACCACTGGCGCATCCGCTGACGTGCGGGAAACTCCTAAAAGAATTTGAATTGTGTTGGTTTAGTGTTATCAGATCGGATTACACGAAGAAACAGCTGAAGAAAGCGGTTCTCGTGGCTTGAGTGCATTTAGTTAGTTAAGGGTCAAATAGTTTGTCTTTGCGAGTTCGAGGCAATGAATGCGAACCGCCGTGGTACTCGCGCAACCCGAAAACACAACGTGAAAAAAGAGATCTGCATCATGATCACATGGACACATAGAGCAAGAGAGGGAGAGTAATTAGGCGCGGAAAAACGCTGGATTCCCACAGGCAGCTGGCTAGAACAGCAGTAGCAGCAGGAGAGCGCGCGCGCGTCTTCTCGCAGCCTTGCGCCTACGGGACGTCGTCGTCAGAGTTGTCGGTCGGTCGGTCGGAGGAAGAAGAAGAAGAAGCAGAAGAGGGACTCCACAATCAACACACGGGCCCTTCCCAGCGGCAATGACGACTACGGCCCACCTTTTCCGCACTCACACTCGTTAGTTCGTTCGTTCGTTTTTTTTTTCGACGGATCTCCGCTCATCTTTCGCCCATCAGCGTGTCACATCAAACAACCGAAGCGCGTCGTGTCTCCTCAACTCGTAGGTAAGGAAGGAAGCGGAAAACACAGACAGCGTCCAGGAAGAAGCAACCACACAACCTATTGCCCCCCGCTCGGGCACATTTCCCCCTCTAAGCAGTCAGAATGCAGTTAAAAATTCGTTTTTCAAAAGTTGACTCGTCCTCGGTGATAAAGACGACAGATAAGCGATATATAGGCGTCCGTTCTCTGGGGAGCTTATTCAGGCCCTACACAGTAGTAAGGAGGAGCACCACCTCTAATCTCTTCAAAAAAGTGGACTTATTTTCAAATTATTGACGCTCTGAAGCGGACCGGCGACCAGAAACTAATCACATTAGAGCGACTGCGCACATTGTAGGTGAATTATTTGATTGGGCGCTTCAAGTCTTAAGGACGCAGCAAGCACCACCACCGCAGAACACATTATGAGTTTCAGCTGAACCACAAATGAAAAACATAAGGAAACGACGAGCGGCGGCCGACAAATTGCCGGCCCAGAAACGTAACGGGTGGAAAGTCCCAAAGGAAAAAAGGGTTTGACGAACAAAAGAACCAAAATGAGAATTTTTGTTAAATACGTTTCATCGTGTCGTCAACGCCTGAGAAAACGTCAAACCCATTTAAATTAAGATTATTTAGTAGTGCGATTTTTTAAAATATCAAACAAGACGTCTCGCATGTCCAAGTTTTGATTGTTTAAGCCGTTTTAAGTCGTTGATTCTTATCAAATCAATGACCCATTGTCATCGTCACTGACTCGTTGATAAGAAATTGATTTGAACTAGACAAGAAGGCTACAGTCCCTCACGGGTAAACCGTTAAAGTAAAGGCGTGCGGCGGTCACAATCCAAATAGATCTCGATTTAAAACGTCTAATTCGAGAAAAAAACCATAAAAATCAAAATTAGAACGAAAATTAGAACGAAAAACCCGTTTTTACCGAAATTTAAATTGAAAACATAAAAACTTATGCAACTCAAACACAAAACGCTGTGAATTTAGAAAATAGAATCCAACGGCATCATTAAAGCTGCATTTTCAGCATAAATGCAGGTCGTAAACCGTCAAACTGCCTATGTTTTCGTCCAACAATTTAATGATGATTACTTTCTCGAATTGGCCAAAAAACCAACAGCCTAAAGAAAACGAAACGCTCTTGTTATGTAGCGTAGACAAATTGCCAATTAGCAAGCTACACACCTACAGTATCCAAATTGCGTTCTGACTCACGCTACAATTCAAATTAAGCTTTGATTTGCGACGAGCTCAAAATTCACGTAATTAAATGACGAGTGTAAATTGGATTGACGCACGTCGTAATTGTCACATTTTATCACTACGGTATCTTTGTATGCAATCAACGCGAAAAAGTGCAACGTTTTCTTTAGAAACTAACTGCAGACGCATTTTGTAATATTATTTAAGACACCAACTAATCTTCCAATTCTAGAAAATTTAAAAAAGCGTTTAAAAACTGCGTTAAAACTTTACTTTTTCACTTTACAAACTAATCCTGATTACAACGCATTTACATTCTATTTTCCAAACCACTTAGTACCTTCCAAATCCCGTGCGAAAACGCGAGCTTCGGTCGACCATCCGCTTTGGCATTTTCGTTTTTTTTGACGACGTATGAATGATGACGACTATGACGACCACGGGCGACTCTCGGAAAGGAGTGCGGAAAGGAGAGTGACAGACACCGGCAAAACCCTAAGGGCCTTCTGTGCGTTAAGCAGCGCGCGCGCGTGCGAAAGCGAAGGCGGCGAGTATAACTGAATCACCAGGCAGCTCCTATAAAAGCGCATTGTCCACCCTCCTCCAAACTCGAATTAGTCTCTCAGGGCGGCAATTTAATTTTCGGCTTTATAGCATGGGCAGCCTATTGAGCCTGTTTGCATCGTTGATCTCTGTGACTACTATCACCGGCAGCGTCTTTTCCAAAAAACAAATCTTCATGAGGACCGCCTGATGGCACCAACGCCGGCGCCGCCGCTCATCAAAAAATCATAGGCAATGCAAATTTGACAAACGATGAAAAACTTGTCACCTCACTTGACGATGTGTTTGACGCGCCTAACAACAAAAATTCCCTCTTTCCGCGTGCTCAAATCTCCCGCTTCCAACGAGTGTGTGCGGCAACGGAGGAGGCTTGAAGCCTCTGGCAACTGACAACTGTTTATAATCGCACATAAATCACATATGGGACTCCCGTAGAGTGCGATAAAGTGATCAGCGTTGCTAGTGGAAAAAACGCGACGTAACTTGGTCGTAAAAATGCGTTTGTTGCTGGGAGCTAATTTGAACAAATTATTCGCTTAAAAACAATCAAAAAACGTGGTTAAACTAGTCGTTGTTCGTTGCGCTCGGGTAACAACTTTATATGATAATTCTGGTTAGGAACTAGCAAAGTCAAAAACAATCAGAAATCTGAAAATATGGCATTACAAAGGGCCATTTAGATCCGTTAATGCAGTAACTTGTGTCGAAGAAACAGGAGGAAATAAATGAAAATCAAAGCAACATTGATTTATGACCAAAATGATAAATATAGTGATTTGAACGTATTTTCCTGAACAAATTTTTTTTTTAAAATTTCATTTAAAGTTGGAAGCACCGGCACTTGAATAAATCAAGAATTATCAATATACTGCTCAAAAAACATGTCTATTTGTACACTGAATACAAAGCTTACTTGATAAAATTCTATTCAACTGGTTGAAGCACAAATTGTGAATTTGAAAAAAGTCATTTTTAAGCGTATACATGAGTACAAGAGGCCGTCAACACGCCCAATACTAGAAAATATGGCATTGTCAAGGGTTATTGACGGTATGAAAGGGCATAACATCGTGACCTTAACGGGAAGTTAAATTTTGAGGAAAATGTTTGATGCCTTAAATACACATTCAATAGTATCGTCGAGGGTATTTGAGCAAAACAAATTTTACGTTAATTTTTTATTGTTTAACAATTTTTTATATTTTTGATTGCACTTCACGAAAAGCACCAAATTATTACATGATTTTAGTTTATTATTGCTTTTCATTAATCTTTATTTTTATTTTTCATAAATAAAATGAAAACGTTGATTTTTTTACAAATTCATATTCTTGAATAAAAAAACAGACGTTTCATAAAAATGCGCGCGTTTTGAGAAAGACAATTTCAACCGACAATTACGTTTGCAGCGTCTGGGGAATATGTAGCATTTTTAAGTTTGTTTCTGAGAAGAAGACTGCTATAGGAGAGCTTCCGGGATGCGTTAAATCAATGCGCCTGGAAGTGCGAATTCAAAGCCTAGAACAACGAGCATTTGCACGTGTCCGCAAGGTGTCAATTGAATTTAGCACAAACAAAAACGAATTATGTTGGAATGCGGAAAGCAATGCTGAAAGCGCGTGGAATTTTAGTTTCTAAACGCTTGGTCTTTCCGACGGGAAAGGGAAAGGAACCAGTTTGTTGAATATTGGTTGACATTTATGTGCGACAACTGGGGCAGGTATAAACTGGGGCCCGTGAACATCACTCAAAAAAACGCATTTTCTGTTCTGAAAAAACAAAAGAATCGGGAATCTTTGGTGAAAAGTTAGAGTTTCAAGATTAAAGGAAACTGTTCGCTATTATTAGGTTGAGCGTCTGACGATTGGGCGCCTCGCAAAATGCCGTTGTCGGTAAGTTGCGGTTAGAACTGTTAGGTATGTAACCGGGCACGTAGTTTGTTGTGCCCTACAAAACCTGGAAAGCCAAAAAACGAAGTTAAAAGACCAAGGCTGTCAGCATAAGCTGAACCTCGCGCTCATCCTATGCTTAGACGTTGTCATGCAATGATCTTTCTTAAGTTTCCTGAAATTCTTTATCTTGATTTTTCAGACTCGCAATTCCGTACCTTTACGTGATTTTTTATTTGGATAGCCGGGTCTAATGAATGAAATACACCAAACAAAGTATTTTGGAACATTTTAAACTAAATTAGGTTCTTCAAAGCAAATTCTGCTCCATTGAAAATGCTCATTTAGGTAGTTAAATTTTTGAAGCAAAACACTTGGGCCGTTCGCATCGTTAATTTCTTCGGCCTTCAAATAAATTTTTAAAGCACTTTAAAATGTTCTGGCTTTCTTTTCGAAAACGGCCCCTTTATGCTGTTTACTCGTTTCAGCTAAAACAAATCGACTTCTCACAAAGGGCAACGATGTGATTTACTTCTTGGCGTGTGGTTACGAGCGCCCGGGAAACTTCCTTGTACGAACAACAACAAAAGCAGTGATCTTTGAAATGTAAACTAATCGTTCTATAACAAATTGTCGAGTCAAACGCTAGGAGCCGAAGTCACATACCGTATACCAACAAAGACACTAGAAAAAACAGGAGTTCTGTCAAAATCTTGTCAGAGCCGTTTTGATTGCTTGCATATCATCCGTTAAATTTTTTCCGCGCACTTTTTTCTTCAAACAACAAAAGAGCAATGTAGAAATGTACGTGCCTAGAAGCGTCTTCTAGCTACTTATCATCTTTTGATAAATGGCCAAGTGTGGCTTTGTTGTTAACCAGCTTTTTGAAATTCCCGGTGGGTTTGGAACATAACGCTCTATTAAGGGGGAACAAACAGTTGCACAAAGTAAAATTTTTTACGCTTTTTTTTGCTTTCTTTGCACTTTTTGTATTTGATGTGCAAGCAGACGGCTTTCAAACAACATTCAAATGAAGCCAATCGTCAAGGGACTCAAAGTCGCAAACATTAACCTCCTCCGCAAAAATGCGCGTGTTTTTGACAATGCAAAGAAGTCTAAGCAGTTATTGCTTCACTTAGGCATTTTTTGTTGTTTTACTAGCAGAAAGCTTTTACCGCCGCTTTTGTCGTTCCAACGAAATGACCGGGCGATCGGAAAACACAGTAAAAATAAAACTTCATCACTCAGACACCTCACGTTACAGGCCAACGCATGCACTATCACTGCCAATGACAATGGCCGATGACTCATTGGCCACTGAACGCCGATTTTGAAGCATGGAGCAATGGAGAATACACTTGCAATCCAACGGAATTAGATGATAAAAACCAAATCAAACAAAAATTGAATGAAAGTAGCATCTATCGCAACTGGCGCTCCTGAGTTTTCGTGCAAAAATAAATTTTATTTCACTTTATGTTTTTCAGCTCAATTTAAAGCTAATTTTCAAAAAATTAATTTAAATTTAAACGGTTCTGTTCGCGCACACCACCGTTGATTAATAACTACATTTAAGTTAAATTCGATAACTTTGGGCAAGACGTTTTGGATTTCAGTTTTCAAGTTCATAAAATAACGTTTTCTAACAAAAACGTCGTTTTTACTCAAGCATAATATGAACTGAACAGAACCATCAATGATGCAAACATTTTGATCGGGATTATCAATATTCTGGCCTACTGAGCAGCATTAGTCGCTTGAAGAAATAATGGCCAGATTGTCCGCAGTCGGACGGCTTTTAAAAGCTCGACTGTTTATTTATTTCGGTCCAGATGGCTGCCGCAAAAAGACAAAAACAATAAAAGTGAAGCACTTAAGAAAGTTACCGCAGTCCCCCACACAATCAACAAAAGAACAAACTGCTTTTCGGAATTTTTGAAAACGGAAGAAAGCAAACTCACTTGTGATCGGTAGTCGTCTTTAAGTGATTGGCGGCGAAAATGCCAAACGTTTCGTCTTTTTTTCTCATTCGCTTGGCGGCCTTCTTGCGCAAACGCCTCATAATCCCCTCGTAGAGATCCGTGTTGAACTCGTCCGGCCTGCACTGCAGCGAATGTCTCCGTAGCAGAGGAGACCTCTATTTCTGAGAACAAAAACAAGGCTGATACTTTTGAGTGAGTGATATGTTTACAATATACACCGCGCGCGCGCGCAGGCATGGACACACGCGCACGCAAGAAAACGACTGAGGTTTGAGTTGAAGTCGGCTTGGGGAACCCCAAATACGATTTCGCAATTAAAGACAAAAGCAATACTCCCCTCTCTCTCCCTCTTTCGTTCGTTCGTTCGCTCGTTCGTTGACTCGTTTGCGTGGTTGTAAAATACGCGCACGAGAATCAACTCGTGAAAATATAGAGGAGACTCGAAACTTGAAGCCACAGACTTCAAGTTTCCTAGACACGCCGGCGGCGCCAAAATGACGTCTCCATTTAAACAACGACGTCTTCTTGGTGTTGGCAGCAGTAGCAAACAGCGAATGAGACTAAAAACTCGAGGTTCTATGGTGTGCGGAGGAGAGCGCAAAAGAAGAAGCCGCAAAAAGGCCAGAGGAGCAAATATGGACATCGCGCGCGCGCGCGCACAGCAAGCAAGCAGAAGCACAAGCAAAAGTAGCGCTAACGTCTGTGACGCGCACTTGTTGGCGGTGGCCGGTGGCTTTGGTTGCCGCTTAAGCACGCTCACGTTGATGAAATAGATGTAGCGCACACACGCATACGCAGATGTTGCTTTTGTTTCGCAGACGTGTATGACGTCTTTTAGCGCTCGACGTTGAGTGCAATTAGTGCATAGATGCGCGCGGCCCGTTGATTCTCTTTTGCCTTTGAAACACGCACGAAATGAAGGACTATATTCAATCGTTTCAATTTCCGACGCCAACGCTATTCGTGCGCTGTCTTGAACAAAAGAAAAAGCCGCGCGCGACTGAGCGAGAAAGGATTTAATGCAAAATAGGATTGGTTTTAAACGTAAAGAGAGAGAGAGATAGAGCGGGAGTGGCTGGCTTGTTTACATCGCAGAGTAGGTTTTGTTCTGAAAATTGAGACGAAGAGCCGAAGAAACCAGGTTTC